>OV651818.1:21477679-21526666 GCA_927349885.1 Psylliodes chrysocephalus
CCCAGTAAAGGGACACTTGAACAAAATTGGCATGTACAATGGGGAACTCATGTGTCGACTATGTCACAAGAAACCAGAAACGGCCAAACACATACTGTGCGAATGCGAAGCTCTAGATCGCAAAAGACAGGCTCTTTTTGGACAACCCCAGGTTGATCCAACAACGTATAGAACCCACTCACCCAAGGATCTGTACAAACTTGTACAAGATACAAAGGTGATAGAGTGGGTGCTATGAACTAACATGGGGTAAAACACAATAAGCCAATAGGCTTCAGTGTTATTCAGAGACACATAGTCAGACGAGCCCAGGAGGGAAAAAAAACTATATACGGAATTTAATTTAAATTTAAATTTAATATTACTTAAAAATAGAAACAATATCCACGTTCGCAATGAAAATCAAGTAATTAACTGTATACGGAATTTAATTTGAAATTAGGTTTACTATTACTCCAAAATAGAAACACAATCCACGGTCACAATAAAAATTAAGTAATTAATAAAATAGAAACAAAATTTCTACTTCCTAATAACCAAAACTAATTTCCAATGTTTCTAAATAAAATCAAAACTAAATAATTTATCTGAAAATCAAAATATTTTTTTTTCTATTAAATAAAATCGAAAACGGAATAATTTAATCAAATAAAACTGGTATTTTAACGTTTAGCTCAAGAACCGACGACAGAAAAAAAAAGGTAAACATGAATTCGGTGTACCTAACTACGGTCTCGGCAATGATATTACGGCGTATAACGAAGCAGACTTAACGAGGTCGGAAAAATGAAATCAAGCTAGTCGAGTGATTTTGAATGAAAGATTTTAATACTGAATTCTGAATATGAGTCTCTATGCCCAAGCAGGCTGGCTCCCCACTCGGTGTGCGCGGATCGCGCGCGGATCGCGCGCGCTATCGTTACTCAGGTATAAAACGCGAATTTAAATGAAACAAAATTTGATCCCATGAAGTTAAAATAAAATAAAAATTGAAATTTATATCCGGAATAGGCCGAAATATAGTAATGAAAATTGACTTCATTACACTACTTCCATATTATCTCCTGTTATTGCAACTAGCTAGAATGATACAAGAGGTGAAACGATCAATGGATTACTTTTCAAGAGTGTTGCTCACCAATATCCACAGTAATCAAAGGTCACTGCAAGAAAAGGTCCTTCAAAAATCATCTCACTCCCAATACCACGGCTAAACCAATTATCTTAGAAGAAAATTAAAAATTGCAAAAAAATGATAATACACCATCATACAATGAATAACACAAAATATCGCTGTAAATAAATAAGAAGAAATAAGAAAATATATTGTAATGTTAATTTCAAATATGTTTATTTTATTACATAACTGTCATTTTGACATGAGCTACACGTTGTCTTTATCAATGGTAATGTAAATTTATTTTAAACCCTACGTTGCATATGATGAATTTAGTTTAATTTTTACTTTATATCCGGCTAGCTAAATTTATTGTTGATGAAATATCATTATTGGATATGCTTTATTATATCTTTAATATTATATACTTGATAATAAATAATTTACTGTTATATAGGTATGTTTACATTTTATTTCAACTCTTACCTTAGGATTAGTACCAGGTTAATTTACTTTTTCAGTAACACTCGTAACAGAATATTGAAATTGCTAACATAGAAAGTAATTTAGCGTATCGATTATTACAGATAGATAAAGGTAGACAACACATAATACATTTATTATAAATGGAAAAAAATTAACAGTATTAACATTAACTACGATTCCTATGGGAAAATTAGTTAAATATATGTCTAATTCATTTATTCTCACCACTCATACTTGCCTAGGATGACTATAAAACTTAAAATTAATGACAAATTTAAAAAAAATTATGTTGGCAACAGGTAAATGGCAACAATGTCTATTTGCAATCACAGGTCATTGAGATTTGAGATGATGGCTGATCAGAGTGATTATAATAATAATTATTCAAATTGAATACAACTTATTAAAAGTAAAGAATAATTATGCCAATCATTTAAACTGGTAAGTAATTTAACTAATTAATTTGGTACCTTTTAAGTAGAAGTTCAGACTCACAGTTATAAATCACTTTGTTGTCCTTTTCTTTTTGTAGGTTAAAAATCCATCATCCTGGAATTATTATTGAGATTAACTTAAAGGACTTCAAATATATCTCAAACTGTTTCAAAAGACACCTCCAATCGACCAATTCTCCGGCTTGTCTTCATGACGTCACAGGTATGTTATAATTTTCAATTTTATTATGTAAATTTGACATTTTTGAAACTTTATTCTAGGTTCTAGATTAATATCCACTATCACTATAACAATTTTAAATTGTACTACCTTTCTGTAATAAGTTTTACATTATTATTTCTTTCTTTTTAGAGAAACGAAATTTGTGTGGCATCTTCAACAAAACTTTCTTCCCAAACTCCTCTAAACTACCTTTTGTTTTATCAACAGAAACAAAAGAAAAATTGGATCCAACGTCTTGAAATTATGTTTAACCAATCAGAACAAAAGTCTTCTGGTTCTTTTATATTTAATTGATTTTCTTTTAATGATAAGTGAGTTTATTTTAAATATTTATTAAATAATTTTCTGAACAATTTCTTTTAAATTTTGACAACAGTTATATTCATGTCTGTGTTGTCAATTTTAAGTAATTTGAAATTTTATGTCACATAATTTTAGGTTGGTACCTTGTTAGTTTATTTTTTAAGATTTAACAACCTTTTTGATATACAGGGCATATATCAAAGATGTCACTATCGACATTGTATTAGGCATTCCTAACAAATGAATTAGGCATTCCAACGACCTGTCCAAATAGCTACCAGTGGGG
Organism: Psylliodes chrysocephalus; assembly: GCA_927349885.1. Classification (NCBI taxonomy): domain Eukaryota; kingdom Metazoa; phylum Arthropoda; class Insecta; order Coleoptera; family Chrysomelidae; genus Psylliodes; species Psylliodes chrysocephalus. The sequence goes on from OV651818.1 coordinate 21,480,550, forward strand.
AGTGACAGTTTAAATATGGCAACCTTGTTGTCATGTTGTCACTAACAGGGTCAGTGTTACATATATGGTTATATAGATTGCTCAAAGCTGGTCGTTTGCGAGCGGCCATATTGCCTGGCCAATATTTATTAATTTGAATCGGTTTGGTAAAAATGTGTCGTTTTTTTTTATCAATTTTTAGCCTTTGGATATTAAAAAAAAGTTATTGCTTACATTTTTACTTCAAGGTGTAAGCTTCTGTTTATTTCTAAAACCGTGGATGATCAATCTATATAACTGTCTATAGCATTGACCTTATCAAACCACCAGGCTCACAGTGTTGCCATATTATAACATTTCATGTGTCTGCCAGTGGCCTGTCATTTCAAACGGCCAGCCATTGTGTTTGAAATGCCTAATTGCCAAAAATATTATTTAAAAAAAACGCTTCTACGTTTTTACTTTCCTATCTGTATACAGATAAGGAAAGTATAGGAATCATGATTTTTTTTCGACCTCCAGTTTTCGACGGATTTTTACGTTTTGGGGTCCCCTGAATCCGTTTTAACTATTTTCGGGATGATGTCTGTATGTGTGTGTGTCTGTGTGTCAGTGTGTGTGTGTGTGTGTGTGTGTGTGTGTGTGTGTGTGTGTGTGTGTGTGTGTGTGTGTGTGTGTGTGTGTGTGTGTGTGTGTGTGTGTATGTGTGTGTGTGTGTATGTGTGTGTGTGTGTGTGTATGTGTGTGTATGTGTGTGTGTGTGTGTGTGTGTGTGTGTGTGTGTGTGTGTGTGTGTGTGTGTGTGTGTGTGTGTGTGTGTGTGTGTGTGTGTGTGTGTGTGTGTGTGTGTGTGTGTGTGTGTGTGTGTGTGTGTGTGTGTGTGTGTGTGTGTGTGTGTGTGTGTGTGTGTGTGTGTGTGTGTGTGTGTGTGTGTGTGTGTGTGTGTGTGTGTGTGTGTGTGTGTGTGTGTGTGTGTGTGTGTGTGTGTGTGTGTGTGTGTGTGTGTGTGTGTGTGTGTGTGTGTGTGTGTGTGTGTGTGTGTGTGTGTGTGTGTGTGTGTGTGTGTGTGTGTGTGTGTGTGTGTGTGTGTGTGTGTGTGTGTGTGTGTGTGTGTGTGTGTGTGTGTGTGTGTGTGTGTGTGTGTGTGTGTGTGTGTGTGTGTGTGTGTGTGTGTGTGTGTGTGTGTGTGTGTGTGTGTGTGTGTGTGTGTGTGTGTGTGTGTGTGTGTGTGTGTGTGTGTGTGTGTGTGTGTGTGTGTGTGTGTGTGTGTGTGTGTGTGTGTGTGTGTGTGTGTGTGTGTGTGTGTGTGTGTGTGTGTGTGTGTGTGTGTGTGTGTGTGTGTGTGTGTGTGTGTGTGTGTGTGTGTGTGTGTGTGTGTGTGTGTGTGTGTGTGTGTGTGTGTGTGTGTGTGTGTGTGTGTGTGTGTGTGTGTGTGTGTGTGTGTGTGTGTGTGTGTGTGTGTGTGTGTGTGTGTGTGTGTGTGTGTGTGTGTGTGTGTGTGTGTGTGTGTGTGTGTGTGTGTGTGTGTGTGTGTGTGTGTGTGTGTGTGTGTGTGTGTGTGTGTGTGTGTGTGTGTGTGTGTGTGTGTGTGTGTGTGTGTGTGTGTGTGTGTGTGTGTGTGTGTGTGTGTGTGTGTGTGTGTGTGTGTGTGTGTGTGTGTGTGTGTGTGTGTGTGTGTGTGTGTGTGTGTGTGTGTGTGTGTGTGTGTGTGTGTGTGTGTGTGTGTGTGTGTGTGTGTGTGTGTGTGTGTGTGTGTGTGTGTGTGTGTGTGTGTGTGTGTGTGTGTGTGTGTGTGTGTGTGTGTGTGTGTGTGTGTGTGTGTGTGTGTGTCTGTATCCACCATAACTCATGAACCGATACAAAGAAAAACACCAAATTTTAAACTTAAGCTTTATTCCAGCCTGCGGTGAACTGATTAGATTTTGGGCAGAGTCGGAACATTTGGGGGGGGTACTTTATTGGTGGTTATTTTTATATTTTATGAAATATATCCGTTATTTACTTATAATATTATTATCTATAATTTTTGTCCTATACAAAATTTTCCTAAAATGGTCCGTATTCGAGAAATTTGACAAAATGTAAAAAAAATATTTTTTAATAAAAATTGCTCAAATAAAAGTTGTTTGTAATATAATTCTCTATAATTTTTATCCCATACATAATTTCTCTAAAATGGACCGTATTCGAGATATTTAAGAAAATGTTTAAATTTCGAATTTTGAAAAAAACTCAAAAACGGACAAAGAAAAAACATTAAATTTTAAACTTAAGTTTTATTTCGGCCTGAGGTGAAATTATTATATTTTGGACGAAGGCGGAACATTTGGGGGGGTACTTTATGGGAGGCCGTTTCTATATTTTATGGAATATATCTGTTATTGATGTTTCGAGAAGAAAATTGTTTAGATAAAAATTACTTACAACATTATTATTTATAATTTTGGTTCTATACAATTTTTTTTTAAAATGGTCCGTATTCGAGAAATTTGACAAAATGTAATAAAATTCAAATTTTTAGGAAAATTGTTTAAATAAAAGTTATTTGTGATATCGATCTCTATAATTTTTGTTTTTTATATGATTTTTCTAAAATGTACCGTATTGGAAAAATTGAAGGAAAAGTGCCAAATTTAAATTTTTCAGTATTTTCGTTTTCAATGAATGTCTATAGAAAAATGTTTCGAGTTAGATGTATGGGGAAAATGTATATATTTAGTTTATCCTCTAAACATTTATAGAGATGCTGCAATAGGTTGTACAAAATAACCGGAAAAATCCTATAATAACTGGATAGGAAAGTCATGTGTTGGACACATCAGATTTCCCACATGCAGCTATTGTTTGACATGTCGTCGTTAAAATTGTGTGTTATTTTTGTTAATAATAATTGAAGGACCCAATTTAAGGTAAACATTATTATTTAATCTCTGTTCTCACAATTTCAACTTTCACTGAGATAATTCTTTCGGTAATGATTCTGAAATGAGAAATTAGAGAAACAGACGGTCGATGAATATGAATTAAAGTTTCGATTGTAAAACAAGCTTCTAAACTTTCAAAAATAGCAAAAAAAATTGTTGTATATGCTAAAAGCACACAAAAATATGTTTTGAAGACAATAAAAAATAAATTTGAGAAACACTTTTTTCCAAATACTTTATTTTTTCCTATTCAAACAATTTTATACTTTTTTCTTGGTTAAAAAAGTTGGCAACCTTAAGTAGAGCGTCGATAAACCGAATTAATTGTGACCGGACCCTGGCCGGATTATCGAAATGTCCGAATTTTCGGAAAGAACAAAAAAAGGTCGTTTCAGTTCATAACAAAAAGAAAACTTGCTAAAACCATTAATAATTTACTTTTGTGGCCAAATAATGGGCCATGTTCAGATGTAAGATATGCTGTTTTATAAATTATACTAAATATTCTAAATAATCAGTTTGTTAAAAATGCCAAAGGTTTTTAAAGTAAAACCATTTATAATTTAAAATTTGAAATGTGTACGTCATCGGGAATAGACCGATTAGCTTGTGTCGAAGTTTTGTTTATTATACAGAACCAAGCCAATGAACAAACCAACTTACAAAATGTTGAAGTAAACACTTGAAACTTGACACCACCTAACCTAACATTTATACTGACCAATTTGAACTTCAGTTAAATCCTCCGCCACAAAAACTCCTGTATTCTTTAATTTATTGGAATTGAGAAAAATACTTCTTTTTTTGAAATAGCTACAAAATTCAGAGAGTAAAAGTTGGCAATATCCAAATCAATTAAACTTAGGTCAAAAAGCTTATTAATTATATCGATAATAAAATTTATGTTTATGGTAATATTGGTTTTTTTAAGGCCAAATATGATTATGTTGCTTCTTTTTAGAGATTTCCAACTGTTTAACTTTATTTTTTAATTTGAAATTTTCTTCTTGCAGATCTCTTATTTTTTTTACTTTCTAGCTCAATAGACGATTGTAATCTCGTTTCGCAGGAACTTAATGCATTCTTAAGCTCAGTTTTGTTGCTCTCCATTACATCTCGTCGCCCTAATAAGAAAAATGCCTATCTCCGTTTTGGAAAATTTTACAGGAGAGAAGAAAAACGTTATTTTTTAACAAATATATTATTACATTGTTACTGTTCTTCTTCACATCTAACAAATATAACTTTGAATGTAACACAAAAAAATAATTCCCACGTGTTACTCTTTTAAACAAAAGTGTGGAGCTAGACAAATTTCTTTTTGGCAACTGTCAAATCGGAAATCGGCAAATTTCTATTATTTCAATTTAAAATTAACCGGTTAAGTAGACACTGAAGTTTTGTCAGAAGGTGGCTTAGACGTTATTCTAATAGATGGTATTTACCCATTTTCGCAAAAAGTGGAGTTAGGCACTTTTCTTATTAAGGCGACGATCTATAAGCTTTTTTGAATTTTCTTCGAGTAATTTTTTGAAAACCGCCTCCGTCATGATTTAACTAAAGTTCAACAATAAATTTGTGTAAACGTAGTTTACTTAACAAAATATTGGACACAATATAAATAGATTTAATTAGTATCTCTTCATGTTATCTTTACTATCTCAAGCACAAAAACTAGTCCCAGCGTTAACTGATATATACTTCAGTAAAATAAATGATAAGAAGTATGCAAAGATTTCGTATTAACCAAGTGTTTTTACTCACAGTTGTAAGAGTGGTTAATTAATCACTTTTCTAGTCATTGGTTTCAACTATGAAGACTCGATATAAGGAGGCGAATCGGCAATTATTAAATTTCTATTTTCTATCCTTGTTTTTATAAATTTCGCTAATTGGCTGTAGTTGGCAGGTCTAACTACACTGACGTTCATTTTTTATATAACTCAATGTAAAATAAAGTGATTTTTTAAAAAATTGGTGAAAATAAAAATGTGAAAAAAAAGTACCTGAGTACAAGTAACATAAGTGACAAAAACATAATAGCAAGATTTACTTCCTTCCACATTGTAAAACAGGATACAAATCACATGTAAAACTAAAGAAAACTTAAGGAGAAATTAATTTAATGTCTTTTTAAAGCTTTTAATGTAAGTAAAATAATGCATTTATGTCTAAATATAATATTAATTATGTCGACACGTTGGAGCGCCAATTTGTAATATGTCGGCATTACTTTTAAATCAAATGTTAATTTTAAAACACTTAAGAGAAATTTTGACTAGCTCATAAAAATTTAACACCAAACATTACTTACCTTTTATCAAATTAAAAAGAAATGAGCTCATTGACCATATAGTTTTTTCAGTCATGAATTCGGCTTTTCTAAAAGACACCTTTGAAGATAATAGTTTTCTGGGAGAGTGGGGCGCCAGTTGTTCCCTTTTTTATTTTTAGAAATCTAGTGAGAATTATAAACTCTAGCTTTATCAAAAAAAAATTAATTAAAACTTATATAAAATTTAGGCAAAAGAGAATTGTTGTGACCTTTAAAAAAATAAGATTTAACATGTATATTTATAAAAATGAATTAGTTTATTTAGTAAAAAGTAAAAATGTTCAGGAAAAAGTAAATATTAAATTTAAGCTGGTAAATTAACTTTTATATCTCCAATAATAAAATTATGCATTATTTAGTTACCACTATTTGGTTTTGGGTGGCAACTTCCTTAGGATGCAGTCGAACTATAATTCTGCTACTCGGGAACGAACACCAAATCTCGTATTTTCCATAATTCTGCTACTCAAGTACGAACACTATATCTCGTTCTTTCTAAAATTAATTCTGCTACTCGAGCACAAACACCATATATCGTTCTTTCTTGTTCTAGTTCTAACTTTTAACTTTTAGCTGCTCTTATTCGTTATCTAAACAAAAAATTAATTCTGTTATTTCACATGGCTCTTGTATGAGATATAAATTAAATTTGAAACATCTGCTTCTTTTAAAATTAATTACTATAAACAATGTGCAATTCCAGCAACCAAAATGAATTATAAAAACATTTAAAAAAATTTAACTTGACTTTCAAAAAAAAAATAAACCTATAACTAACAACAGGTTGAAGTATTTTTTTTACCGATATATTTTCACAACGACCTTATAATTTTTTTACTCATCACTTGTACAGCCAAACACTAGCAGATACTAAGAGATAATATCGATAAATAAAATTTCAAAATCTAATGGCGAAATCGTTTGCTTTACTGTCTCCCACTTCACGAAATTTCCCTTTCCTAGGAATATTGCGTGCTTCATTAATTGAATTTAAATTAATAGAATACTATTTATACAGGATGTCACACAATTAAAGTAACATTTTTGACTGGAATTTTAAAATGTTACAGTTTTTATAAAATAAAATTTTACAGTCATAGATCCTGTCATTGTAAATGTTTTTTATAAGATCCTAAACGCTTAGAACGCAGCATTATATCATTCCTAGGGCTGATAAAGCACTTTCTAGAGATGATGCTGTTCTACAATTTTTAGAAGATCTTTGCACATTGGTACTAGCACTAGCGCCCTTGCGGTAAATTAAAAAAGTTAAATCAGTGTTCGTTTTTTGGGACCGTATTTCGAGTATGCCTGTTCGCCTCTTGATCTCTAATCTTCATAGTTTTAACTTGTTTAGGTACTTACTTACCTATAATTAGGTTTAGGTGTAACTGTAACAGTAAAGATTGGAAATAAAGTATTTTTACATACTTTATTTAAATGCAAAGATATAAAGTATATTTATCGAAATTAAAGTAGGATACGTTATTAAAAAGTATGGTTGGCAACCCTAGTTCTACTGTACTTTTATAAAGTTTTATAAAATAGGAGATTGTGAGTAAATCGTATCAATACCTCGAGGGAACTCATTCTAGCCTCGCGTCTGTAGCTTACCTTGACGCTCGGCTGTAATAAAGTACTTCTCCGCTCGATATGTAATATAACTACATGTTATGATACACCTTGAGAAATATATTGTGAAGATAGGGTTTGAAAAATAGTATTCTGTATTCCTTAAAATCCAATATTTTAAATATATCTAAATAAATTTGTACGACTTCTAACATGCTGGCTCAGAAAGCGATACAGAAAGTTGGAGGATTTCAGAGAAAGTATGAAGAATGTATGAGGATTTCCGAGGATGTGTGAGGATCTATGAAGGAATTTTAAGGATTTCTGCTAATTTAAAGGATTTATGAGGATTTCCGTGGAAGTATAATAATTTCCGAGGATATATGATTTCCAAAAATGTATGAGGATTTCCGTGGATGTATAAGAATTTCCGAGGATATATGATTTTCGAGAATATATGATTTCCGAAAATGTATAAGGATTTATAACGATTTATTTCTACCAAAAGGATGTAGATGAACAAAATTTAGGTCAGTGGTTTGCCCTAAATAAGGAAGAGTTGGGGAATGGGGCGCACTTAAGAGGTAGGATCAACATTCAGATTATAATTCTTGGATCAACTCTATTTACATTTTTGTACTGTATTGCTGTATTGCCAGTTTTATCGATTTGGCAAGATTGCAAATTAAACCTGTTTCCATTGTATAACCTCATAATCAGTGACGTAGCCGGGTAGGAGCCAGGGGGGCACTCAAATGATTCGAATCCATTTTTTCGGATCACAAATACGAATCCCTGTCAGTGTCATACCATTACGTATGCTTTCGAATCTAATATTGTCTACTATCAACTTTGTGTCTATTTCTGACTACGGCGTGCTTAAAAATGGTTGATACAAAAAGATGTTGAATAATATAAACTTAATTTTTTTCCGATGTAATGGCTTTGGTGAATTTTACCCAATTAGCCAGTTTCAGTTTGGTTTGAATTTTATAAATTGTGTGGTCTATGCAGGATTTATTACTGTTTTTAAGCGCCACTTTGTAAGCAGTATTGTTAATAAGAACTCAACAGTGAATGGTCGATTGGGAAATCCTATCAATTAGAATTTATTTTTAATTAATTAGAAAAAATTCCGTCACCTACAAAATTTGAACCTGGGATCCATGGATCCGAAAGTCCTGATTCTAACCCCATATGAATATGAACCACAAATAAATTATATTCTACATAAAATAATTATATTTTATTTCAATACACAAACAAAATATTAAACAAACAATGGAACAAAATTAAAAAGAATCATATACTCTTTTATATAAATGACTTTTGGTTGGCCTTACATAGCACCAAAATTTCAAAGTTTTCACCAGTGTTCCTTTGAGGTGACAAATATAAAATCTTTTGAATTTGTATACCTTCTTTGCTTTTGGAAACAAAAACTTTCAGATCTAATTATTTACAAAAAGTCGATATAAATATATTAGCAGCAATTTCTTTAATTAAATCAACCATAAAAGACTTACTTTAAATCATTCATAAATGACGAATCGTTTAACGGCTTTAAAGAAAAGGTTAAATAAATTTCAATTAAGTATGACTTCCCTAATAAGTTCACAAGAAAACGATCAAAAGAAGTCAATCTTTTCACGATGAAAACATCTCTGGGCACATTGAAAATTGCACTAGGCAAAATTTTAAAATTTCTGTATATTTTTTTGTACTGGATACATTTATTTAAACACTAAAACAGAGATTTGATGACTTTTTTCTAATCGCAAACAAGTTTTCATGCTTAGAGGCGGAAATTTTTTTATAAATCTTCTATCCAACCGGAAATAGTTGAAAAATACAAATCGTATTGTAATATATAAAATAAATAAGGAATTTCAGTAAAAAACTGACGAAATATACCCTTTCTTAATTTTGAAAAAACTCAAATCGGTTTTTACCAATTTATGCAAAATATACCAAATTTTTTCAACAATTGCTACAAACACTGCAACAGGCGAAAGATATTTTATAGAATAAGTAATATTAAAACTTATAATAGGTCAACCATGTTTGAGGATTGATAAACAGATCGTTATTGAATGCGTTTAATATTGATTTGCAATCTGTAATATATAAATTAAAGATTATAAGAAGTAGAAGAAATATTTTGTAAAAGCATTTAGAATTATAAGGTATGACTAAAGTATTTAGTAAGGACAGTGTTATTTATCCGTTATTTTTAAATGTTATAATTTCTATTTATTTTTGTTTATTATTTAAAATATTATGATTTGTCCTAACTAGATTGTTCTTATTTTTGTTTGTTTGTTTGTTTATTTTTTTTTTAATACATTTTATAATACAAACGGTATGTTTAATAATAATAATAGTGGTTTTAAAAAATCATAAAGCGTCCCTTTAAATGTTTGTCCCCCATGCCCCGCAAAGCTGGCTACGCCACTGCTCATAATCCACCAATTAAATTGTGGTAAGCCAAAGTTATAAAATTTTTTTTTTCAAAAAATCATAAGATAAGCCTGCTGACAATATATATATATCCGATCTCGCAGCACAAATCACGAATTTCGCTACCAGACCAACAACAAACCAGACCAAACGTGCTACGACTATCCGGGTATCAGCTCCACGCCTTCTCCCCTACCCGATCCCCCCAAAAACGGAAATCCCTTCACACACAATCGAGCTCCGTAATCCCGAAAATTATGATTTCAATCCAAACACATTCAAGACTATTAATATGTACTCGGTTGCAGCCAGCAGGCAACGGCTACGGCTCCTTCGTGTTTGTATAATCCCGTTCAGGGAATGTTTGTCCCAAAAATGGGGCGGCTTTCCGCATGGACAGTCGATGAATCGAGCGTTTATGTTATCCCGAAATCGAGGCCGTCGGACTGACGTCGTATGTATAATATAGAAAAAGGTTGCGCTAAAAAGTTCGACAGGTTGGATCATGGAACCTTGCTCAACAGTGACGGCTCGTGTTCACTTTCTTTTTTGAATTTGAATTAATCATACATTTATTAATATTTTAAACTTTTTTCCCGTTTCGATATTGCAATGATCGAAAAAACAATTATATTGAAGATAAATTATCTTTTTGTGGAACAATGAATATAAAGAATGATTTGGAGACAACCTGTACAATGCGATCTAGCAGAGTAAGCACAGTTGATTGACATAATAATTTATTAAATTTTACTATAGCTATATTTCAAAATTGTCCATTTTAAATAATAGTTTATAGTTTATTAATAAATACGATATCAATAGATTAAAATGACGTGGTCCAATTCAAATTGGGTAATCAAATTGAATTCATATAAACATATAAGAACTACAAAAATTAACAGCTATCCGCAAACTAGAACAAATTCAAAGAACAGCATGTCTCAACATAACAGAAGCCAGGAAAACAACACCGACCAGAGCCATGGAAGTCATTCTTAGTCTCACGCCCCTTAATATTTACACCAAGGAGGTTGATCTGACGACAATAACACGCCTTCGCACGGTTGGAATAGAACCTGATGTAGGGACTGGTGAGACGTGACTTTAATTTTGACAGGAGGCGCTCGATACGCTCCCATGGCTTCAAGCGAACACCGCGATATATCTTCCATAAGCCATATAAAGTTATAACAGAACAAATTGAAGAGCCGGAAGTAGCAGGTATGATTCACATCTACACTGGCGGTTCTAAAATAATACAAGGCTCAGGATGTGGAATATACTCCAGATTTTTAAGCTCAAACCTAAAATAGGCTGTGAGTAATAGTGCCACTGTAGTTCAAACAGAGCTAACGAGGATTCTCATTGCAGCAAAAGAAATCATCAGAAATAATATTACTGGAAGGAACATACTCATCTATACAGATTGCAGACAAGCACTACTCATCCTGAATAGACCAAGAATTTACTCACGGAGCTTTGGCCGAAGTATCCATCAACAATATGGTCAGCTTAAGATGGATCAAGGGTCACTCCACATCGAAAGGTAACCGTCTTGCTGATTTACTAGCCAAGAAGGCAGCCAACCAAATATTTTTTGGACTTAGCCCTTCTATTGGCCTGATAAAATCGGTAGTGACAGACCTAATTAAAGAACTTTCTCTTATGAAATTCAAGGAAAGATGGGATAAACCAAGAAACTGCAGAGTTGCCAGGAGGCTCTTAAGTTATCCTGACACACACTGCAGCAAACAAATACTTGACTATGACAACACATAATCTCTGCCTAGTCACAGGCATCCTGACTGGTCATTTCCAAATAAAGAAGCATCTCCATATCATGGGGCTGTTAGAATCCGAACTCTGCAGAGGGTGAGAACAAGAAATGGATACCAGCGAGCATATCCTTAACGATTGTTCGACACTTTCATTTATTAGTTTTGTGTTCGGCGAGTATCGGCCGATATAAGAGAAGAATATTAAAGAAACTGACCCAACATACCTAAAATTGTAGATTTTATTTTAATTGGGGATGGGTGAGCATGCTTTACGATTTCATCATCTTTAGTATCTTTGAATGACAGCTTTCTAGTTGGCACCTGTTTTCTTTTATTAGGTACTTTGTTAGCCTTGGAATGTAGATCTGAGGTAACTTCGACTTTTTTTAATTTGGTACATCACTTATCATTATCATCCAAAATAAAAGAACTTTTAAAATACAGACCACTAAAAATTCCTAAAGATAAAAAGTAAATTGTGTATCTAGTTGTAAAATTTGAAGGGATTACTTCACCGTAGATTAAGGTAGTAGCCCCCAAAAACTACATATAGTCTGAGTTTATAATAAAAGTTAATAAAAAAAGATTATATATCCTGTGAGATGATAAAAGATATCTAAATCAAGTGACTCCTTAAAAATCTTTCATTTTTAAATAAACTATTAAAAAAATACCCTGAAAGAACTCATAATCAAAAAATATTACTCACCAGTCTTATATTATATTTCTTTATAAAGGCGGCCAAAAGAATTGTTTTTTACACAGCGTCAGCCATTTTCTGCTTACCTCACAACCGCCATCATGCGGTTTTTCAAACAATGCAATACATCTGTAAAATACCAATATAATTTATTATTTTGTCACATTCTATTTTTTACCTTTTTCTAAAACATCTTATCAAATAAAGTATAATTTAAAAATGCACCACTTTCACGAGGTCACGACTGTCACGAGAATCATGAAAAAGGAGGAAACTGGATGATAGCGGACAATATACTTAATTTCGTTTCTAGCGTAAATGTTACTTTGAGAATTTTTTGTACAATATACCAAAAAGGCCAGGTATAGCTATATTTATTGGCGACATTAATATTAACATTTTAGACCGATCAAACCAAATAACAAATAGATATTGGGCAATATTATCTCCCTTTGGATTTGTATCGTATTGTCATGGAAATGCCTAAGCCGTCCCTGTATAGCGCAAACTTCAGCCTGCCACTTGGCTCATGGTTGAAACACCGCTGACGTATAGAGACAAACGATCCGCGTCTCGAATATACCAGAACAAGCGGTACGTGACGTTGAGTCATAGAGATGGAATTCTAGGACATTCCACATCGTCTCCAGACTTTTCGTACAGAGTGGGCTTTGTATAAATAGCATAATTTCGTCGACGGTCGAGTAGTGGAGAATAAAGTGTTGGATAGAAAAGTTAAGTTGTAATAAATAAATTAAAATTTTAAATTAGCACCTAAGTAATATATAAATTAATTAGTACTTCATAAATAAATTACAAATAGTGTGTTTTAAATAAATAAACTCTAAAATAAATTAAACTATCGTCACAATATATTAATTCATATACCAGAGTCACGGCAGAAACCAGCTCATGTATTGATCACATTTTCGTAAAAAATAGTAAGCCGAGTAAAAATTATTCATTCCAATGACTAGTAATCGACACAGATCTGACTGATCATTTTCCAATTTTCATGACACATCAAACACATCAAACCAACATACAATTCAATACACTGATACAGATGAATGGTTTGCTGCAAATTCAAGAAATTCTTAAGCAAGAGGTAAGTCAGCTAAACAGCCGAATAGATCTTTTAACATAACAACAAGATAATTCAAAAGCCAATTTAGAACAGCAGCAAGAGAATATAAAAACCAATTTAGAGAACTTAGAAATGAATTTAGAACATTAACAAGAAAATTTAAAAGCTAATTTAGAGCAACAGCAAGAGAATTTAAAAGCTTATTTAGCACAACGAGAACAGGCTAGAGTATAGTTGGAAAGGCAAATTAGAGCCGAAATGGCCGAGTTAGAGAGAATTATAGTCAAGCTTCCGTAAGCAACATTCAAGCTGAAAACACCTCGTCTTCATCTGTTACCAACCCAAGCCGTATTCAAACTACAGTCTCACAAAACCATAGTAGTAAGACCCTGAAACCATCCACGTTTGACAGACAGACAACATGGAAAACATATCGACTTCAATTTGAAACTGCAGCTAGTGCCAATGGCTAGGTCGAGAAACATATGGCGGCTTCATTGATAGTGTCACTGGGAGGTCAGGCAGCAACCGTTCTACAGTTACTTCTCTAAGAAGAACCCAGTTATTCATCTCTTATTCAAGCATTGGAGACAAGATATGGCGAGCAGCATTTGAAACGAGTATTTCAAAGCCAGCTAAAGGTTTGTAGTCAGAAACATAATGAGAGTCTACAGAAATTTGAGGCCGACTCAAGAAGATTGATTTATTTGGCCACCCAAAGATTTCCAAGAACAAATTGGATTACAGGTACTCATTGATCGCCTACAAGATGTGAAAATGCAGTAAAAACTTCGTCTACATCTCAAGACGCTGAGGGAGAAACTAATTGCAGCCCAGGGATATAAAGCGGTATAACTCCTACCTAGATCTTCCTGAGCAAGAATGAGAGAAACTAAATCCCAGGAAAGTGAGGAAGCTAATATTAATACTATTCTTCAACCTACACTTTGAAAAATCTTAAATATGCAACGAAACAGCCAAAATGGAATCAGGAGATGATTTAATTGTGGAAGAATCGGGCACCTTTAAAGGACCTGCAGAAGTAAGGCTCGTTCTATAAATCAAGAATTAGGGAATAAGGCCAGAAAGTCACATATAATAATCTTTCGAAGCTCGTCACGAAGCCCAACAAGAAATACTTACAACGTCCCGGAGAAGCCGATAACCCACACCTAGCCAGCTTTCTAGCAATAAGCAGGAAGTCTCCATAGCAAGGCGACCCTGTTTAGAACAAGAATATCGGTACAGTAAAGGTCTCGGAGAACGAGAGGAACCGGTTGATAAAGTTACTCTTCGTGCAACCACTGTCAAGCCAGAAGTCGACAAAAAAGACATCACTCTTGAAAGCCTGAGAGAGGGCTAGAAGAAAGAAAATGACTTAAAGGTTCTCCAAGAATGGCTTAAAAATAAAGTCTCGATGAAGTACATGTAGCCCTCCAAGTGGTACTGCCGAAATCACATGTCAGAAGTGTGTTAAAGGAGCTTTATAGCAGCCGTTTGGGAGAACATTTTAGTACTAAAAGGACACTGGCACGAGTTCGAGAATAATTTTATTGGGTCAATTGCCAAAGGAATGTAGCAGATTGTTGTAAAAATGTGATCTATACAATGGCAAGACAAAGATCTACGGATTCGTTCGGCAACGTTTGAAAGTTAATAGCGCTAAAGCAAAATCTAGAATCGACGTGCATGCCACTGGGACACATTTTGAGAGAGGCGATCCAGTATGGCTGTAAAATTCTAAGCGACGAAAAGGACTTTGTCAGAAACTGCAGCGAAATTGGGAAGGCCATTACACCGTCCTCAAGAAAATTAACGACCTGATCTACCGCATTCAGTTGTCAGCGGGTGAATCCAAAGTATTGACAAGGGGGGTAGCCATGTGTGAGTTGAGGTAATTTTAAGGTGAAGGGTGAGAAAAAGTCCTTTATATCTCACAAGGAAAGCCAATGTTTAATTGTTTAACAAAACATTGAGTGCGACCGGTTTCGAAGTGTCATCACTTCATCTTCAGGCTCGCCTAGTGGAAAGGAGAATATGTGGTGTAAGGTGTGTTGGAAACAAAACGATATATAAAATAATAAAAAAGAGAAGACTCACCATACTCTCCATCCACTAGGGAATACTACAAAAACAAGTTTCATCAATTTTGGGTTGAAATAAATTGTAAAATGAACCGATTTACACGTAATAAAAAGTTAAAAATATTTGAAAAAACAAATATTAGTCAATTATAGTAAAAATTTTAAAATATTCAAGACTATACAAAAACAAATCACATACATTAAACAGATTAAAAGATAAGGCCTATTTTAAACATTGTTGTTTTTTTAAAAAAATTAACATTTTTTGAAAGGAGACCTGTCAAGTTAAGGCCTCTACAGGTGGTGGTAAGTATTATAACGAAAAAATTCTTGGGTAAACTTATGACAGGGTATAGTTAATAAGATGTAAACTATGAGTGAAGAATTATTTATTATCTATTATATAAGATTTGGGCCATGAACCAATCACTAAGTGTATGTGATGTTGTAGGAAGAAGAAAGAAGAAGAAATGACTGGGTTAACTGTTGTGAAGCAACTGAAGAATAAAAGAAGAAGAAAATGACGCATGTGGATATCAGACAATCTAACCTAATCTTTACACGTGCTCGTTGGTTTCTTATGGGAAAAAATATAAAAATTACTTACTGAAATGTACCCCTTGCAAGAAGATATGTGAATAGAAATAAAGGGGGGAGGTTAAAAAGGAAGTTAGAACGATAAATTTAGATTAGTGTTGAGAAAACAGGAGGAGTTTCTGACAATATCTGGGCATTTAAGCAACCAACAGGATTTAATTTTAAATGTTTCAATATCTCGAGGTTTTCGAAGCTATTAAGAGTAAATCTATTGTAGGAACTATGAAGGATTTCGAAACCTTCAGTTGAATCGAAGTCGTGATTTGAGTCCAGTAGGTGGTTGGCAAAATGTGAAAAACCTGTTGTATTTTGGTTAAGACAACGTAAATGTTCTTTTAAACGGATCTTGAAATTTCGAAATGTGCGTCCCACATAGAAAGAATGGCAAGATTTACAAGTTAATTTATAAATTCCAGATAAGTCAAAGGGATCTAATTTATCTTTATTATGAACAAATAACTTATGTAATGAAGAGGGGGTTTTGAAAGATACTTTAAAGTGGTCTTTGAGTAAGCTAGCCACTTTATAGGATGCTTTTCCAATAAAGGTAAGAGAAATGTATTTCTTACTGGTGGTTAGTTCATGTACCATATTAAGATTGTTAATATAAACTAAGTTTATAACCTTTTAACTTAGTTTATATTAAATATTGGCTTTCCTTGTGAGATATAAAGGACTTTTTCTCACCTTTCACCTTAAAAAAAAAAAAAAAAAAAAAAAAAGAATCCAAAGTAGTTCACATTGAAAAATTAGCGCTATATCGTGATCCAGATCCTCCCCGTTGGCTCCAACCGGGTCCCAGTAATCAAGTTATTCGGGGCGAATAACTAGAGAGGAGGGAGCAATGTTACGCAGCACCCTGCAGCATGTGATTATTATTTCAATGTTGTCTTTTTTTATTGGTAATTTAATTCCCTAAAAAGGTACTTATAAATCGTATAACTCGTATAACTTTCCAATGCTGACTCCAAGAGAACTGGATAGAAACACACTATTGAATAGACAGAAACAGAATAATACATCACCGATAGCAAATCGCAATATCCATTCTTAGCATCAAATAGCAAATATAATTGAATCGGCGAGTGAAAGAACAGTACAAGTGCCAAAAACGGCAATTTTAACTGAGATAGGCAAATTGTTTAAAATTCATAGGCCTATCACATAGCGAAAGAATAATACACAGACCATCATCATACGAGCGTTGGGGGCTTGTTCAATTTTCGGTTGAGTGAAAGAACAGTACAAGTACGGCGCATGTACCGTTTTTTCACTCAGTAGCCATGTCGTGTCGTAGACAAATTTAACACGGATTTCAAAAACTGGTGGTCGCAATTTCATAAAAAAACCTCTAAATCAGCTGATGAACAAAAAGCTAATTTTGTCATTCCACAGTACAGCCAGTTTACATACACTGGTAAAACTTCTGGATATGTTACTATAAGTGCCTTCATAGCCGGTTTTCTCTCGCACACTTTTATGTGTGGGGCGCATTAGACTGATATCAAACCTATGCCAATCTGCAGTTACCCTTATGGCGTGCATACACGTTACGGTCTGTCTTTACAGGTGTGCCTGCACAGGTAGACATGCACGCTACGACGCGACATGAAGCCCACCTGCGCAGGTAGGCCTCTCCGGTAGACCGTTACGTGTATGCTCGCCATTAGAAAAGGAATACTCAGAAGTTGTCCCTTAAAGAAGATAGCCAATATAAAGATACTTTTATTCTACTTTAGTGATGAAATCCTAGAGTTTTACTACCATATATTATTTCTTGGAAAGTCAAAAATGAAGATTCTGATTAAAAAATTACAAATAAGTTTGTTAAATAATAATCAATAAAGTTACAAACAATAATTAAAGCATTTTTTTTAAATTGAGTCAAAGAACAGTATAACTGCAAGTCATTTTTTTCAAATATCATATTTTGCATAATTTTATTTTTAAATTTATGTACGTATTATTATCGGTTAACAAAAATTCTATAACTTCACAATACATAATTAGGCCGAATAACCCATAGTTCTCCTTTAAAACAGTTTTTTTTTGTTGTTCTCAAAATGATCATTTTGGATATGTATTGTTCTTTCACTCACCGATTTAATTAAGCGTCTCATATTTATTTTGTTTGATGCGTCGGTTAACGTACTGTATAGTTTTGTAAAATTTTAAAAATATTGTCATATTGCATTTTAACCTTCACTTTTTACTTGAATATTATTATACCGATTGTCAACAATATATCGTTTGTCCAAATTGTGTTCAAAGGTTAATTTTTATATAATAAAAGTTATAATATTATAAGCTAATGCATAAATTGTGTTGTGCAAATTATTTGTTAAATGAAATATTCTATATGATTGTCCATAGTCCTGAAAAAAAAAAACTATGAAATCTCAATAATTTACAGTTACTGTAAAAAAAAGACAAAAGATAACAAGCTTTTCTGTTAGATCTTTACAGCAATAATGTAGGGTCCGATTACAATTAGATGAGCACCGCTACGTCATAACTATTACTTTCGAATACATATTATCTATAACTATCAATAAATAAAAAATAAGTAAGTTGTTAGGTATAAAACAATATTTTTTATATTCCTATAATATTAATACTGAACTAAACCCCCAGTAGGCGGCTATAACCAATTAATTACTATGCCAAATGATGACGTAGCTGTGTTCTTCTAATTATAATCGGACCCTGCCAACCATAAATATCAGCTATTATTGAAGTACGAGGTATGATTATCAAATATTAATCAACTGAAAGTATAGAAAATTATTACATTGTATATGATATAATCATTACAATATCTACGATATTTCTCTTTCTGTTATATGTCTTTCTAAATGCTGAACCAACGTCTGCTATCTTCTGGCATGAAAATAAAATAATTTTTTATTTTATTAAAATCCCTTGTAACGAATAGATGTTTGGTTTTGTTTTTATGTTAGAGTACAAATCCGTTTCACGTTAAATCAGAGAAAATCCCGTTTCTGGCCAGGCACGCATGGCTCGGCACGGGTGAACAATCGTTGGCACGTGGGATCCCCTGAAATCCACGCGGCCACGCCAGATACAGAGACATTCCATTTCCCTGTGATGTTCACAATTTAAAATATCTTTAAATTTCAATGTTAACATTACTAATTTCTTATAACGAGCAATCGAGGAAAATTATATTTGTTAGTTGGCAGTGAAATTTAAATGTTTTAGGTTAGTATTTTAGGCACATCCACAGAATTATATTAATTTTCATTGTCAACAAAGTTTATTAATTCGAAATAATACTGCAACAAAAAAATAATTAAATTCAAATTTTTGGTTTGGAACAAAATTGGTCGAAAAGCATTTTATCGAATTGGAAATTTGATAAAAATAGTTTTTATCGAATGATATTTGATCTAAAATACATTTTATCGAATAACATTTGGTCGAAGATATATTTTATCCAATAACATTTTATTAAAAAGGCAATAGATCTCAAATTCATTAGATGGAAAGGACAATATATCGAAAATCAACATTAAAAATATAGACTGTCAAATAGTGACCGATTTAGGTGCCCCATTTTCGCATACAGGCCTCAAAGAGGGTTGAAAAGTACATCGATTTTGAGTAATATAAAAGAAAATTTACGAGTGGCTCTTGAGGATAACACATGGAAAATTCGATTTTGCTTATCAGATAAATTTTCCGACCCCAAGATGCACTTATACATTCACGTCATTTAAGAAAATATATTTTTCGGACTAGTGACGATGTACGTTTTCATACATTAGATGGGCTTGTGTGGAAAAATCTAGTAAAATCTCGATTTTTCATTAGATGATTACGCCCTTATTTTAACCCTTTAGCCACTTGCAACATTCAAGTCTCTGGTTTTTCGAGGCCTAGTTCTATTAATTAATCATATAGTGAAAACGGCTTGCGTGGAAATATGGGCAACAAACAACCTTTCATTTTTGTTGGGCAAAATCGAATTTTCCATGTGTTATCTCCAGAAGCTACTCGTAAATTCACTTTCATTCTATAGGGTGTCCAAATTTGACCTTTGGTCTTAATTTAATTAAACACAGAAACCCCTTGAAATATTATAATGTTATTGTATTATTTTAAAGTTTAAATGTTACGGTTAATATTAAAAAATAATATCTGGCATGTGACCCCTCTGCTTCTTTAGCCTACTAACATTCTTTTTCCAAAATTTTTAATAAGCAAACATTTTGATGAATTTCTTCAATTTTTTGAATAATGTTAACTCGAAGTTGTTCAGGTCTTCAAGGATTATTAGCACAAACTTTTCCCTTTAAAAGGCTCCATAAGAAATAATCAAATGGTGTAAGGTCGCACGACCTTAGGCAAATAATTAACCTTAGCTCCTCGAGAAAATATTCGATTGCCAAATCTCTTCCTTAAAAGATTTAGTGTTTTATCCGATGTCTGGCAAGTAACACCGTCTTGCTGGCTGGAACCATACGTTTTGGAGATCCATACCTTCTAATTCGTTCCACAAATAATCTCTTATCATTGTCCTGTATCGCGCTCCATTCATAGTTATCGCATCACCAGCTCCATTATGGAAAAAATAAGAAGCAGTAACGCCACCAGTCCAAAAACCACACCACACAGTCACATTAACTGGATACAGTCTGTTTTACAATATTTCTCTTAGATTTTCTTCACCCTACATTCTGCGCTGTTGAAATCTCTTTGTAAAACTCTCAATAACTTTAACAAATGGTGCTTAATTTCTTTCGAAATGCGTACGACATCTTCTTGCAATTTTAGCAAAACATTTCCCATTTTGGTAATAATTTTTAACAATAAAAACGGGGTTTGTTCCATATTGACCAAAAAACAAGTATCCGCAAAGTTTTTGCTTGACATATGTCACCACACAAATACTGTCCATGAAGATTACCAAAAATGGCGGGCCATTTAAATCAGAATGTCAAATTTGGCCGCCCAATACTTAAAATTGATGTACTTTTTAACCCTCTTGTGTGCTAAAATAGGGCACCTTAATCTGTCACTATCTGACGGTCTAATAATAAAATATAAAAAAATCGAACAACACTATGCAACTGTCCGTCTAATCCCTTCAACGATAGCTACCTTATTTAACAAATGTTATTCTTACACTACTATTTATTTAAAAATCAATAGTTTAGAGCTAAACGGTTATTTATCTTCATTGAGATTAAAGCATTATGAATAATTCGTACAAAATATGAATTTGAATAAGGTCGAGTTTGTCGGCTGATGG
This sequence comes from Psylliodes chrysocephalus, assembly GCA_927349885.1. Taxonomy (NCBI): domain Eukaryota; kingdom Metazoa; phylum Arthropoda; class Insecta; order Coleoptera; family Chrysomelidae; genus Psylliodes; species Psylliodes chrysocephalus. The sequence continues at coordinate 21,501,344 of OV651818.1, forward strand.
GACAAAATTTAAAAAAATCCTGACTAATTTACCTAACCTGTGCGACATTGAGCAAATAAATTTTAACTGATTGCTCTTGCACAGGTTAGGTAATTGAATGAAGATATAAAAACCATAGATTAATATATTTTTCAACATAAGAAAATTAGTGTTATTGAAAGTGAAATTATAATTCGGAAATGTACTATTTGTCTGATTTAATGTCATATTAGATTAGATTTTATTAGGACTGTGGGCCATGTGGCCTCCCCCATCTTGACCTTTTAGATCTATTGTGAAAATCCTTTTTCCGTTATTTAGAGTACCTTGTCTAATTCGGTCTTTTGTAGTAGACTTCATAGACTGGGGAGTAGTTCTCCGGTATAGTTAGATGCCCTTGGTTTTTCTTCTTCAAGTGTAAGGAATCTGTCTTGCTAGACCTTTACAGTAGCACAATACGTGTTCTGCCGTTCCCTCCTCTTCCTGGCAGAATCGGCAAAAGGTCTCTTCTGTCAGACCGATATTATACATATATTTGTTAAGCTTACAAAGCCCTGTTAATAGACCTACTATTACTCTACTGAGTGCTTTTATCGTCGCTTGACTCTCTGAACATATGACAATGGTTTTTCCATTTACCTTCTGTCTTAATACCTCTTTTTCTGCTGTTTCTGCCTGGAATACTGTCGCATGTTTACCTAAGCTCAGTGAAATTCTTGTCTTTGGATTGGTTCTATATATACCTACTCCTGAACCTTCATGTGTTTTGGAGCCGTCTGTATACCAGGTGAATCCGGCATGAATAGGAGGTCCACCCGTCCACTCTTGCCTGTCTGGTATACTTACTTTAAACTGCTTTTGAAAGCTATACTTTGGGAGCATTTCCAAAGTATATCATATTAGTGTACAATATATATATTTTTCTAAATTTTGAGGAAATAATAAAATTATTTTAAGAGGAAATATTTTCAAATTCGTAGTGCATTACAAGATATTGTAAATACATTTGAAACTAGTGAGTTTTATAAAACACAGTCTGTGTAATTTAGAAAAACTATACCTACTTACCTAGGAAGATGGTGATAAACATATCTTTGCTTGTAAATTATATATTCTAATAATGTTAGGTTCTTATCGCACTGTGGTATATTGATCAACAAACTGTAACTTTTCGTGAAGTTGCAGATATGTTTAAAATCAAAAGTTCCTTTTACATAATTCCACAAGTAATATTTTCTTTAAATAATATGTCGCCCCAGATTATTAAGTGGCTAACAGATGATGGAAAAAGAGTAAGTCAGGAACATTTTCAAGCCAATGTATTTCCAGAGGTCGCAGGAGTAATTGACGGATGTCATATTAAATACAGGATAGTATTCAATACATGTAAGTTAATAATTTGTATGTCTATTTCTATTGTTATTTTTTGATGTAGGCAGATGTAGACAGTATATGATCACCAGACGAGATTTTTTGAAATTGTTTAAAATTATTTAAAATTATTTGAAATTATTTAAAATTATTTGAAATTATTTAAAATTATTTAAAATTATTTGAAATTATTTGAAATTATTTGAAATTATTTGAAATTATTTGAAATTATTTGAAATTATTTGAAATTATTTGAAATTATTTGAAATTATTTGAAATTATTTGAAATTATTTGAAATTATTTGAAATTATTTGAAATTATTTGAAATTATTTGAAATTATTTGAAATTATTTGAAATTATTTGAAATTATTTGAAATTATTTGAAATTATTTGAAATTATTTGAAATTATTTGAAATTATTTGAAATTATTTGAAATTATTTGAAATTATTTGAAATTATTTGAAATTATTTGAAATTATTTGAAATTATTTGAAATTATTTGAAATTATTTGAAATTATTTGAAATTATTTGAAATTATTTGAAATTATTTGAAATTATTTGAAATTATTTGAAATTATTTGAAATTATTTGAAATTATTTGAAATTATTTGAAATTATTTGAAATTATTTGAAATTATTTGAAATTATTTGAAATTATTTGAAATTATTTGAAATTATTTGAAATTATTTGAAATTATTTGAAATTATTTGAAATTATTTGAAATTATTTGAAATTATTTGAAATTATTTGAAATTATTTGAAATTATTTGAAATTATTTGAAATTATTTGAAATTATTTGAAATTATTTGAAATTATTTGAAATTATTTGAAATTATTTGAAATTATTTGAAATTATTTGAAATTATTTGAAATTATTTGAAATTATTTGAAATTATTTGAAATTATTTGAAATTATTTGAAATTATTTGAAATTATTTGAAATTATTTGAAATTATTTGAAATTATTTGAAATTATTTGAAATTATTTGAAATTATTTGAAATTATTTGAAATTATTTGAAATTATTTGAAATTATTTGAAATTATTTGAAATTATTTGAAATTATTTGAAATTATTTGAAATTATTTGAAATTATTTGAAATTATTTGAAATTATTTGAAATTATTTGAAATTATTTGAAATTATTTGAAATTATTTGAAATTATTTGAAATTATTTGAAATTATTTGAAATTATTTGAAATTATTTGAAATTATTTGAAATTATTTGAAATTATTTGAAATTATTTGAAATTATTTGAAATTATTTGAAATTATTTGAAATTATTTGAAATTATTTGAAATTATTTGAAATTATTTGAAATTATTTGAAATTATTTGAAATTATTTGAAATTATTTGAAATTATTTGAAATTATTTGAAATTATTTGAAATTATTTGAAATTATTTGAAATTATTTGAAATTATTTGAAATTATTTGAAATTAAATTATTTGAAATTATTTGAAATTATTTGAAATTATTTGAAATTATTTGAAATTATTTGAAATTATTTGAAATTATTTGAAATTATTTGAAATAAATTATTTGAAATTATTTGAAAAAATTTGAAATTATTTGATGTTTGCCAAAAATGTCAAATTGATATAATTTTTCGTTATTGAGTTAGGATTATTTTTAATATTTCAACCTCCCTTTACCACTCGTTTTTATTTAATTTTTTTTTTTAAATCAATTGGCTTCGTTCCTTTATTGAACTTAATTTTTTCTGAAATTTTCAATTTGAAAAAAACGTGACGACGGACGGACGGAAGTAAACCTATAATATTCTTTACAAACTACTGTGTGAAGAGTATAGTAATATTATAGTTTTTTTATTGTCGAAAAGTCTCGTATTTATCTATGAATATGTGTAATCCACGTGACGTGGTAAAAAGGATAGACCTAACATGCACAAGAACATACCGTTGTGGCTGTATCGTGATTAAATATCATAAATAATCAAAAAGTAACCAAGTAGTCCCCCTACCTTACCTACAAGCACTATCGACAGCTCAATTTCATTCACATCGTCGCCCAAGGCAGATTTGATAAATATCAGCAATATCGGCAGAGCTATCAAAAGAAATCAAATATTCCATTTAACTCGCCGAAATCTATTAAAAAAGAAAGGAAATACGGGTTCTTCGTGACATGACGGAAAATGATATAATCTTTGTCTGTTTTTGTTTATTGTTTCCTTTTCTCGTATAGAAATGCTGATGTTGATGCTGATGCTGTCTAGGTTGAGATTTTTATTACGACTGGATTGGTTTCGATGTGATTTTGTTCAATTGACGATCATTCATTTTCGCTTAATAATGTTTTAGTATCATTTTGAATGTTTACGGTTTGCTTTTATATAAATTTAAATTATTTTCCTTGAATTTTACCAGTATGATTGGGTGCATTTTTATTAATAAATATTTTAAAATCCAAATAAAGCTAGCAAGGGCAATGTTGTTTTATTGCTATATAGAAATTAAAATTGAAAGCCTAAGTAACTAATAAAATTTGGGATAGAACCGGAGTAGTTTGGATTAGCCAGGTATAGACCAAGGTCAGAGTTAATGACAAACAAAATTAGTGATGGGAAATACTTAGGAAAATTAGTCATTATATCAATTTCCTCTTATTAAGTCTGACCTTGGTCTAGAACTTATTAATTAATTATTGTTGACAATAATATAAAGAATAACTGACTTAGCTTGCTAGAAGTCCATTCTATATAGAGTAGACAAACAGAACGAATATTATTTTTGTATAATAACCAACAAAAGAAAGAATTGTAATATTTGTTAAAAAAAAGTATTTTGAAATTATTTAATTGTGATAACAGAACGTGAGTATTTTGCATAACAAGGGTAATTGAAAAAATATATGGTTTATATCGGCCGGTAAGTTATCATGTTGTCAATTTGGTAAATCAGTTATCCCTATTTTGTACAAATGTGCTGGAAAGATCTTGTCATTTAATTTAAATTTGGTAATAGTTATCGAATACTTTTTTCCAACTGAAAAATTCAAAATATAAAGTTTATTAAAGTGAAAAATAAGGAATATTAAATGTAGACTTTTTCCCAGTCTGTTTTCCATACAATCTCTTTTTAATATTTATCTTTTTATTTTGAACAAAGAAAATCGTAAAGCACCAAAATTATTTCATTACTTTCGCAATACCCTGTATCGTGTCTCGAGTATCAGGCAGTTGTTTTAAAGTAGATATCAACAGTTAGTTATCCAACCCTTCCTGTACGAGATAATAACGTGCCTCCAGTATTTCAATCCGACTGAGATATACCCACCATTTTCTTAATACCCCGATAAAATAGTATCTTCCCGAACGTTTCCAAACACATTTCTGAGATATATCTTTTACGCTTTCGCGGCAGGGGAGGCCGCTAAAATATGGTACCAATATCTCCGCGGTGATATATCGCCCTATATAACAAATTCATTATTTTAGCGATATATCGATGAAAAATTTGGTGTAATTTTGCCGGGATCCGTGATTTATGGACACACATAAAGTTTGTACTTTTGTATATTAATAGCGTTCACAAATCATCTCCTTGCTTATATTATAGAGTGTGTACGGACGAATATACATATCAGGGGCGTACTGATTATAATTCAAACGTTATATTTTACAAGAAATAAATTTTAATTTTTCAGGACAAAAAATTGGACTTCTTTGTAGGAGTTTTATGCAAGATCTCCCAAACTTAGAATACTAAATTAAGGGAAACCACAAAAACCTAAATCACGGTACCGTACAAATATTATGAATTCTAGATATAAGATTGGGAAGGGTTTTTTTCTAATGATTGGGGGGCTTAGTACAGCAGGTCCTCGAGTTCAGCGGTGAGGGGGAGGTCTTGGGAGTGTGAAAGTAGTCTTAGATTTGGTTGCGGAATTTTTCTTTTCGGTTTTCGAAAAAGTCGGCGTGGGCGCCATGGGGTTCGTAGTGTTTTGGGAGTGTGTGTTGGTGCCTTTCAGCATGCGCAAGATATTGTTTCCTGAGGGTTTGGAAACGTGTGAAGATGGAGTTGTTGGATATGTTTTCGAAGACTTTTCTACTGGGAGAGAGATAGGGGAGGTATTGGCAACGTCTGAGTATACTTCTCTGGAGTGTGGTGAATTTGTGGGCCAGGTGTGTAAGAAGGTTACAGCTCTGCACTCGGCAACGGGGCGGATAAAGGATTTATATGTGTAAATTAAGGTGTTTGTATTTCAACGCCCCAAGAAGACTGGCTCGTTTTCGCATCTTATTAAGAGAGCATTGCACATGAGAGGACCAGTTGAGTGTACGAGAGAATCGTACTCCTAAATAGTCAACTTCGGTTTGTTGGGCGATCCTGCCTCCCAACTCGTAAATGTATATCTCACATTTGTGAGCTGGGGGTTCTTTGGGAATTTGGATGTTTAAAGACGATACATTGTATTTTTTGTGGATTTAATGAGTCCCTCCAATTGCTAAACCAGCAAGAATACTGGTTTATTTTTTATGTAGTTCAAAACTTGTTGAGGGTCCCACGTCGTATTATATTTCATAAATCTGGAAATTATGGCATCAGTTTTATTGTTTTTTGTGAGTATAACAGACAATGCGGCTCGATGTGAGTTTATTGTACCATACTGATTATCTTCTGTGTCCATAATGTTTTGTAAAAATGTTATAATATGTGAAGTCTGTGCAATAAATGAGTCGATTTTCTTTTCTTTGCAAAATACGAACCATTTTTTGTAAGTACTATGGTATTGGGCCCTAGTTGACGAAGATGTAGAATTCATGGTAGTTTCTATCGCACAATTTGGTATTCCTTTGATTAGGAACGCTTTCCTGATAGCTTGGCGGCAATCAATGTCATCTTCTTCGCCAAAGGGTGTTAATTGCTGAAAGATAAATAAACCAGATAACCTTCAGGTGAGAAGACAATGTCATCTACTGAGAGTTTTTTGAATAATGGAAACCATAGCGGAGTTGTCCATAACGGCACGACCAAAATGTCAGTCATAATTTTTTGTAAACAACGCAGTATTAATGAGAATGGTGGAAAAGCGTAGAAAAACATTTCATTCCATTTTACACTGAATGCGTCTAAAGTAAAGGCCTCTGGATCTTTTTGCCACGCAACGTACGTATTACATTTTGCGTTCTGTTTTGTTGCGAATAGGTCAATTTGTGGTTCGCCAAAGTGTTTAACTATTTTAATAGGCTTCGTCTGCTTTCCAATTATCGCTAGAACTAATATAACAGGCATATATCCAGAGGTTCCGGCTTTCGCACCATTGCCAAATAGATTTTTCTAAGGAACTCAATTTTGGAAATCTGATGCTGCCCATTCTATTGATATGTAATAAAGCTGTCATGTTATCTGTTCTAACTAGGATGTTGGAGTGAGTCATATTGTAAGCTATTTCTTTAAGACCATTAAAAATGACTTTTAATTCTAACCAATTTATAAGGTTGGATTTTTCTTCCTCACTCTACCATCCTTTAAAAGTTTGATTTTTATAACAGGCTCCTTATCCTGTCAGGGAAGCGTATGTTGATGATATTTATCTGTCATAGTGGTCTTGTAAAATATTATTCTTTTTGGTCATGATATTGCTTTTCCACCATTGTAGTTCGGATATATAATACTGGGTGAAAGAGTTACAATTTTTCATATTCGAAATTGTTTTTTGAAAGATTTAGATAATTTTCTCTTTCTAAATTTTTTGTATATAGCCAGTTAAACTTTATAGCTGGACAAGCAGAAATCAGAGTGCCAATAAATTTTGCCAAATATCTTATTTTGCAAGATTTTTTCGTGAGAAAAAAGTTTACTAGTTGGTATATTTTTTGCCGCTTTTCCAACGGAAATTCCAAGGTCATGTCTCTAGAATTGTACAGAAACTCTAAAAACCTGTGGTTAGTGCTCAAGGTCAGTTTACTTTTCTCAAGGTTAATGATAAAACTTAAAGACTCTAACAGCTCGGTTATGTATTTTACATGACGAGAGCCTTGCTCCCTATTTTCGCCTATGACAAATATGTCATCTTAATAATTTACAACTAGTATACCTTTTTCTCTTATGTTTTTCATCACTGGTTTTAACAATTTTGTAAAACAGTGTGGTGCTGATGATAAACCGAGTGGTAAGCATGTAAGTTCATATATACAATTTTCAAACTGGAACCGTAGATACTTTCTCTAGTTTTTGTCTACAGACACTAAAAAATAGGCATCCCTTAGGTTAATGGATGACATAAAATAATTTTTTCGGAGTAACCTCATTGCGGTTCTGTAATCCTCCATTTTAAAATGTTTTCCATGAACAAAGGGGGTTTTTAAGTTAAAAATAAACCTTTTTTACCATTTGATTTATCACGTAGAAAATACCTTGAAAGAAATTGTCTTGGGCAATTTTTACTTTTTTTGATAGCACCTAGACTAAGAAGATCGCCAATGACGTTTTTATATAATTTGTTCTCAGTCATTGAATTTTTTTGTTGCCTAAAATATTGCTGAGTAGGCTATGAAATTTTATATCTATTAATCCAGGAAAGTAATACCTCATTAGAAGTAATTTTTTCCCATTTTTTATAAAATAGTTGTAATCTACCAGCAATGTAAGTTTTACTTACTTTTATCTCCTTCTCCGTATCTGCTCCTCCCTCATGGGGTAATGCCCTTTTTGGGTTCTCGCTTTCCCTTGACGGCCCGGGCGTCTCCTGTTTATTGGGTATATTTCCTGTCATAAAAAATTTTTGCTTGAGGATAAAACTTGGCAGTTGCCTTCAGGTCCTTTCCAGTCTTTTCCAAATTTCTCAATTCTTTTATTTTTTACCCAGATCATTACCAAATAGATGTTTTCCTGGCAGAGTTTTCTCTACTAGGCTCTTAACATTTTTATTTAGCAGAGGGGTGAGTACACTACTTCTAATATTGGTAATATCAGAAATAAGACTGCACGATAATCGGGCTGCATCATTTGTTGCTTCAATTAGGATGTCTCTGACATCTTTTGGTATGTTTTCTTTTAGAAGAACATCCATGCTTTTTCCTAGAGCTGATATTCCGTGTACTAAATGAGTTTGAATATCCAAAAAACCATTATCCCTTTTGACGCGAGGAACCGAAAGTATGTTGAATACTTCAAGATTTAAGACAGGTAAATTAAACCTTCACAGTTAGAAGGAGACGGGTATTTATTAAAAAGTGAGACTTTTTCGTCTTGCTTTAAACCATGCTTTGCAACGTAACCCCATCTTTTTCCCAGTACAGAATGTAATTCAAGCTTTGCCTGGTTACTTCTCGTCGGGTCGTTGCCCAAAATCTCCATTACGTCATCCGATAATTCATCGTCATTATGTAAAATGAGAGAAGGCGATACCTTACCTAAATCCGCCACTGCCTCCGCGTGACTCACTAAAACTCTTGCGCCGTTGGCGCTTTAGCAGTTCCAGAGTAAAGGGGCTATGTTCATTCTAGAACAAAATCGCGTTTTTCTTATGGAAATTAACATGGGAATTTCTAAGGTTCATTCTGGCAATTTTTGACGCTTTCAAGGTCACGCGTCGAAGTTCGAAGTCTGGGTTATCAGTAAACATGATAACGTTTGATAACGTCGAGAATCCAAGATGGCGGCAATAGTTGACGTAAACAATGAAAAATATACGGGGGTAAATGAAAAGTCAGAAGGGCCTTAGCATATATCTCAGCTATCGTTGGTCCGATTTAAACGGGAAAAAACGGCATTACGTAGAGATCGTGGTATAGATTGACGTCGAAAAGAATTTTTGCGTAGAACGAAAAGCCACAAGGGCCTTAGCACGTATCTTCACTGCTATTGGTCCAATTCAAACGGGAAAAACGGCATTATGAAAAGAATGATGAACGTTGAACAGAAAACTCATGTGTAAAGCCAGAAGGGCCTTAGCGTATATCACGTGGTCCGATTTAAGCGGGAAAAACGGTATTACGTAGAGATCGTGGTATAGATTAACGTAGAAGAGAATTTTTGTGTAAAGCCAGAAAGGCCTTAGCGATTCAAACGGCTACGTGTAGAGAATGGCATCTGGCTGTCATTTTGCATACACATGCGCAGTTCAAGAGTCAGTTGTCGTTTGTCACTTCATATCTTCGTTAATATCGATCAGATTTGAACGTTGAAAATGGTAGATGGCAATGTCATCTAGATGGCATGTGCACATGCGCAGTTCAAGGGTCAGTTCTCGCTTGTCACTTTATATCTTCGTTAATATCCCATCAGATGTCTTGAACGATGATGGCGATCATCGTTCACGTGAACTAACCATATACAAGATGGCGGAGTCAAAAGAACCTGTCAACCGTCAAGGTCAAGTATATCTTCGTTGCTATTGGTCGGAAAGGAATGGGGAAACAAACAGTTGATGTATTCGTTACGTTTCGTTGCGTTTCGTTACGTTTCGTTACGTTTCGTTACGTTTCGTTACGTTTCGTTACGTTTCGTCACGTTTCGTCACGTTTCGTCACGTTTCGTCACGTTTCGTCACGTTTCGTCACGTTTCGTCACGTTTCGTCACGTTTCGATACATTTCGTTACGTTTCGTTTCGTGGACAAAAGGACCTAAGTTTCGGTGGCATGTCACCAGGTGCAAAATGGTCAAAAGGATCTTAGGTGGACAAACGGATAGACAGACAAAAATACAGATAAAAGGACAGGCAGACGGAAAGAGGAGACAAATATACGGTAAAGGATAAAATCATAAAAATTCGTATCTATCTATCGCTAAGTAAGTAAACAATGTCAAATGTCAAAATGCTAGGAAGGGGGGAAACCAAAAAGGTATAAACTTTGGAGGAAAAAAATACTAAGAAATCATACAGAGAGCAGTGAAGACCTAAGATGATGTAGAAGCCAGTACAGGCCTAAGACGAAGAACAAAAAACTACTGAAGAAGAGAGAGAGAGTGAAACGTTAAAAGGGTGATATTTGTAGAAATTCATAGAAAAAAGAATGGAAAATCGTAGAAATCTTTAAAGAGCCATAGAATACACGGTGCTGCATTACCAAAGGGGCCATAGTTGGTTAGTACAGAAAATGTAATAACCAAGGAGACATTACTTTTCTGGATCTCTGAATACGGGAAGGTAGCAGTCAAAAGTTCAGTATTTGAGAATAAGTCTAAGAAGTCGTATTGTTCGTATTGTAGTCATACATCATCGTCGTTTCCTTATTACTTACAAGTACAATAAAAATACTATACGTTTATTGTCGATGGTAAAAAGGTAACAAAATACTCTTCGTCCATTATCGTATGTAAACCTGCGCAGTACGTTATTGTCGTGTCATCGTCTTAATCTTTATTAAAAATAAATACAACAATTACAATATACCATCTTCGTTTGTACTCGATTATTTTCGCATTTAAGATTTTCAACCTGGAAAATCATCTGTAAAACATTTATTATTACCTTCTCTTTTTTTCAAGCTATCAACCTAAAAAATCGCAGCTATCCAACCATTGTCATCTCTACAGGTTTTTGTATGTCTATTCAATATTCTTTTTAACCTAAAAATATGGCATCTGTCATCTGTCACTATTAAAAAACGTTTGTACTCACTTTTTTCGTATAATATTATTTAGTTTCAGTATTTTTGCATCATCTTCTGTCTCGTATGACTCGTTAAATCCAATAAAAAGGCCTCATTCATTTTTAGAAAGTAATTATCGATTGCTTTTATATTTAGCATTTCTATCCTAAAAATATGACATCTGTCATCTGTCACTATTAAAAAACGTTTGTACTCACTTTTTCCGTATATTATTATTTAGTTTCAGTATTTTTGCATCATCTTCTGTCTCGTATGATTTGTTAAATCCAATAAAAAGGCCTCATTCATTTTTAGAAAGTAATTTTCGATTGCTTTTATATTTAGCATTTCTATCCTAAAAATATGGCATCTGTCATCTGTCACTATTAAAAAACGTTTGTAATCACTTTTTCCGTATATTATTATTTAGTTTCAGTATTTTTGCATCATCTTCTGTCTCGTATGACTCGTTAAATCCAATAAAAAGGTCTCATTCATTTTTAGAAAGTAATTATCGATTGCTTTTATATTTAGCATTTCTATCCTAAAAATATGACATCTGTCATCTGTCACTATTAAAAAACGTTTGTACTCACTTTTTCCGTATATTATTATTTAGTTTCAGTATTTTTGCATCATCTTCTGTCTCGTATGACTCGTTAAATCCAATAAAAAGGCCTCATTCATTTTTAGAAAGTAATTATCGATTGCTTTTATATTTAGCATTTCTATCCTAAAAATATGACATCTGTCATCTGTCACTATTAAAAAACGTTTGTACTCACTTTTTCCGTATATTATTATTTAGTTTCAGTATTTTTGCATCATCTTCTGTCTCGTATGACTCGTTAAATCCAATAAAAAGGCCTCATTCATTTTTAGAAAGTAATTATCGATTGCTTTTATATTTAGCATTTCTATCCTAAAAATATGACATCTGTCATCTGTCACTATTAAAAAACGTTTGTACTCACTTTTTTCGTATAATATTATTTAGTTTCAGTATTTTTGCATCATCTTCTGTCTCGTATGACTCGTTAAATCCAATAAAAAGGCCTCATTCATTTTTAGAAAGTAATTATCGATTGCTTTTATATTTAGCATTTCTACCCTAAAAATCTGACATCTGTCATTCATCACTATTAAAAACGTTTGTACTCACTTTTTCCGTATATTATTATTTAGTTTCAGTATTTTTGCATCATCTGTCATAAAAAATCCAATATAAAAAGTCCCATTCTTAGACATTTAAATACACTTTTTCATTAATTACTGACATTTCAGTATGGTATCTTCGCTTATATTGTATCTTTCATTATCCTAAAAATATGACATCAGTTGTTTTTTCAACCCAAAAAGATAATAGCTATCGTTAAAGATATCTGTAAACCTTTGTACTCACTTTTCCCCTAATTATTGACATTCATTTGTTACGATATTCTTACTTATTTAGTTGCTGTATATTTCTACAAAAATAAGACATCAGTCAGTAAATTCGGTTAGTATTAGCACCACTAGGTTATTTTATACTATCTTCTGTCTATGCTATCTTCATAATATTCTCATTTTTGTTTTTAATTACATCTCTCATTAAATCCATTAGTATTAAAACTTTTGTACTCACACATATTTTCGTTTTCTGTTTTTAAAAGATTTCTATATAATAATTATCGCTGAGACGTTGTTCAAAGCAATATTATCATTTCTTGCGGTTACACATCCTGTAAAAACTCAACATATTGTTAGATATCTACGATGTATTATACGACAAAAATATATATACAGGGAAATATCTATCTAAAAGTATACACAGTGTAATAACAAAATTAATTATAAAGGCTACCGAAAATGTTTTAAATACATACGTTTTGAAAACATCAAAAATAAGAAAAAGAAAAGAAAATATCTATAGGCAATCTGTAGACAGATATCAATACCAATGCTAATAAATGTAAGTTTTCAATCAACAAACTCTTATTTACTTTTTGTACGACTAATTCTAATGTTAGATTTCATTCAAAGTACAACAAGTATAATTTTCTACGGTCAAAGCTAAGTTTTCATTCAACAAGCTCATGCAATATGAAGGACTTATACGAGAATATTTATAACAAAACATGGAGCTTAAATCATATAAAATGACAGATGCATCTTCAAGTATCATTGTCAAAAAAAAAAAGTTTATATTTACTAGAACATTTTTCGCAGGAAGTCATTAACGTAAAACAGAATCCTTCCTGATATAAAATCATATCAAAACATTAAGTTAAAAGATAAGTTTTGGTAAAGCAGCATTCTGCAAATATTAATGTCGTCAAAATTTATATTAGCAGAAGTTTTTATAGAAATTGGAATAATAAAACTAGGGTTTAGAGCAATAATTTCTACATTCGACTGTTCCTTTAAGGTATCTTGCAACATTGTTCATAAATGATTTCAAACGGCAAAAATCGTCGAAAAACGCCGAAAAAACGCCAAAAATGGCAAAAACGTAAGGTGTATGCTTCTACAAGTAGAAATCACATCAGCGTCGTTCGTTTTCGTTCATTATCATATCGTAGTTACCATTGTTTGGATATTTAAACAAAGATATATCTGAAGACGAGCTGAAGATATAATCAGGTGAAAAGGTTTAGGAAATTTAATAAGCAGTTGATACAGAATAATATCGTTTTCTGTTAAACTCTAAAGCATGAGCTCTATAAATTCTATTATATTTTAAAAAATAGTACGCAGGAATAATAAATAAAAAAGGATATTAATGTTATCAAGAAAGTTAATGCCTTACGTTATTTAAGAAAAGCGTAAAGACGTTAAATCTGGTTAATATGCATAACAAAAACCAAGATAAAATACGAGGGCCTCTCTCTACATACTCAACGCATTTGAATATTTGTAAATCAGAATTATAATACCTACATTACAAAAGTATATGTCTAAATCCATATCTTTATCGCTATTGGACCGATTCAAACGAAACAACGGCTCAGGTGTAGGAGGAGCAACATAGATTAACGTTGAAGACAAAAACCATGTGCAAAGTTAGAAGGTCCTAAGCATCGGCTATTATCGGATAGAATTAAACAGGAAAAAATTACATTGTAACGAAAACGCGACGTAAATTAACGCTGAAGAGAAAAATTAGGCGCAATAGCAATAATACCAAAAGTCCATATGGTAAATAAATACTTAACCAATGAACCTGGCAATAATAAATCTTGATATAAAAAGCTGGCATACTATTTGACAACGGCAGGCATTTTATTGGACTCGAATTATCTTCTTAGTTCCTCGTTTGTTTATTTTATAACTTAAAAAACAATCAATGACTTAGAAAGGTACTAAACAATTTTCTTTTGTTACAACTGTAATTCGGTGTTAAACACCGCTCACCTTTATTAGTATTGATCATATTTGTACTAAATTTAAACTGGCATTACGTCATTCATTGTATCTTTTTGGTATTTTTGGAATTATGACTCATATTCTAGCGAATTCTAAAGTAGAGAACAAAAGGACTTAGGTGTGTATCACGTGGTCCGATTCAAACGGAAAAACGAGGGAGGGAAAGAAATTACCGATGAAGAGAAAAAATACGCGCAGTGACCTACGTCTATTATTGATTATCGAGATGTCTAGCGAAGAGAATAAACGTAGAACTGAAGAGTTTATAGAAAAAGTTCGAAAACTTAGAAGAGATATAAGATTTTACTAAGATAAATTTTTTTTTTGTAAACTATCTAATAGTAACTAACTGTATTTAATGGATGATTAAATAACTTTTAATAATAGAGTTTATTTGTAGATTATTTGGAGCAAATGTATGATTAAAGGAAAATTATAGCAATATCATTAAGAGGACGTTGCTGAAACACTATTACAGGTAAAGCTAAAATAATTATAATATTTTATTAAATTATTAGTGAAAAATAAAACGTTATATTATTTATAAAGATTTATTAACAATTAATAAACATTGTATTGTAAACAATAAAAATATTCCTTATATTTCTAGAATTAACAATATGAAATAATAGTAAATTCCAGTGGGTGGATCCACATTAACATTATTGATCAAATAATAACTTCTGGAAAGAGAATGATTAGTCCCAGGAAATAAGTAACGTTAGCCATCTAACAACTTTATATGTTTCGATAAAAAGAGGCCATTATCATAGTTACGTTTAGATTGTAACTACCCGGTGCTAGAATGGGTTGATGATACTTTTTTGGGAATCGTTGGCTGGTTTAAATGTACTTAACAGGTATACGTTCTATACTTAATTCACTTTTTCTAAATTCGGAAACTGCTTGGTAATCGTAGAAAGCTGCTTCAGCTTTATGTTTAACGGCATCACATGCATGTTTTTTAACTTTATAAGATGATAATCACATGTATATATTATGATCCAAGATGACGCGAAAATTTGTTAATATTAACCCCCAAATTTATCACCTTCTTCAACGCCCAGCCGCTGTCACGTTCCTGAAATTCTTCGAGTTCATTTAATATGGGAGCAGTAACTTTCTCATCAAACCAAACATTTAGGTTCGTGTCTCTATAAATAGCAGAATTGGATGTTGTGAAGTACTTGTACTCATTAAGTACACTATCGCCCTTCACCACCTCAAATTCTCCACAGAAACTCATATTAACTTTAAACGCATCATCCTTCTTCAATGCAGTCTGGATCCTCCGCCTAAATAAAACCTTAGCATCAGCCAGGAAAGCTTTCGGATCAGTATGTTTTAAATTGGAGATAACCGCAGTGCGGATGCGGCCTTTAAAAGCAGACTTGGAGTCATCCCAACGGACACGTTCTCGGGCCCCCTCTGCTCGCGATGAAACACCTGCTCCCATCTTCTGCGACGCCTTGATTTGATTACGTATGGTCCTAATGTTACGCATGCATGCTTCAATGTGCTGTTTCTCTCCAAGCGAAGTAGCATACCTCATCGCATCATATAATTTTTTTCATGCCCTTCTGGCATTCCCGAAGCCCCTCCCGAGCTACCGCTTCATCATAACTCGCGGTTAGCAGGCCGAGAAAACCAGCAATGTGTCGAATCAAATCCGCAAAGAGTGACATCGTTCTGCAATAAAAAACCCTTATTAAATTTATATAGATTATATGATTGTAGGAATTAATCAGGTGGTAGTTATTGGAATTACGCACCCTTAAACTTAGGAAAGAGTAGATAATAATGCGTTCACCCAAGAAATCGATATTAAAAAGGTATATAACTGCATTTGAATTTGAATACCAACACTTCGGAAATGGTCACAATACATGCCCAAGTGGTTATGTATGTAGTACGCGGTGATCGGTGCCTCCATCTACAAACGTGCGACGGAACCCGCCTCGACTGGATTCGGTCTGCGATGTATGTTGGGTTGTCATGGGATTGTAGCAAATAAAATAAATTTACGATTCTTAAAGTCTGCTGATCAGATAAGCTGAGAAAGCTAATGATCTTAAAATTACTTGTAATATTCATCTGACATAGATTTGTCGTCTAGATGAGAGACAAGTTTTTGTAGACATTTCAGTTAAAAACGACACTTTGAAATAAAATAAAGCATACTATTTTTTCTATTAACATTGCTAATAAAGTAAATATTCATTCAACAAATCTCTATCAACAGAGATATGAAGAGTATGAAGAACTTCTTAGCGATTACTTGTAACAAAGCATGGTGAGTATATTAAATTATATGAACTACATCATTGTCAAAAAGGACAAGTCTATATCTTATTTACTAGTACATTTATCGCAGGAAGTCATTAGCGTAAAACATAATCCTTCATATCAATACAGACGGTATACCAGCATTTATATTTGAAAGTATATTTATGATGTAATGAAACTGTTAAGTTATATTTCTCGTAATAAGCCAGACAGCATCCTTTACAAATCAGAGGTGTTCTAACGTTCATTTAGAATCAAAGGATAATGTTTAATGTAAGAAATATTAGAGTAAAGGTACATTCACCAATGCTGTGACAGTATCCTTCATACCAAAGCCAATGGAAAATTACCATATAAAAATTTAATAATATTCAAACTTGTTGACATATCAGCTAAATACATTTGACGAAACTCTAATAGAATATAATATTTTTCTACGACTAAATTTAAACAGATACACTGGATATTAAGTAAAGTCTTTTGTAAATCAACTATATATAATTACAAACGAATTTCAATGGCTAGGTAAAAACGAGGTGATTCAGAGTTCTTAACATTTAATAAATTTTAATGTTAAATAGCTACAAAAGATGATTTTGTAGCAAAATTAGGATGAATTTCTTATGAACTCTGAATCACCTCGTTTTTACCTAGCCATTGAAATTCGTTTGTAATTATATATAGTTGATTTACAAAAGACTTTACTTAATATCCAGTGTATCTGTTTAAATTTAGTCGTAGAAAAATATTATATTCTATTAGAGTTTCGTCAAATGTATTTAGCTGATATGTCAACAAGTTTGAATATTATTGAATTTTTATATGGTAATTTTCCATTGGCTTTGGTATGAAGGATACTGTCACAGCATTGGTGAATGTACCTTTACTCTAATATTTCTTACATTAAACATTATCCTTTGATTCTAAATGAACGTTAGAACACCTCTGATTTGTAAAGGATGCTGTCTGGCTTATTACGAGAAATATAACTTAACAGTTTCATTACATCATAAATATACTTTCAAATATAAATGCTGGTATACCGTCTGTATTGATATGAAGGATTATGTTTTACGCTAATGACTTCCTGCGATAAATGTACTAGTAAATAAGATATAGACTTGTCCTTTTTGACAATGATGTAGTTCATATAATTTAATATACTCACCATGCTTTGTTACAAGTAATCGCTAAGAAGTTCTTCATACTCTTCATATCTCTGTTGATAGAGATTTGTTGAATGAATATTTACTTTATTAGCAATGTTAATAGAAAAAATAGTATGCTTTATTTTATTTCAAAGTGTCGTTTTTAACTGAAATGTCTACAAAAACTTGTCTCTCATCTAGACGACAAATCTATGTCAGATGAATATTACAAGTAATTTTAAGATCATTAGCTTTCTCAGCTTATCTGATCAGCAGACTTTAAGAATCGTAAATTTATTTTATTTGCTACAATCCCATGACAACCCAACATACATCGCAGACCGAATCCAGTCGAGGCGGGTTCCGTCGCACGTTTGTAGATGGAGGCACCGATCACCGCGTACTACATACATAACCACTTGGGCATGTATTGTGACCATTTCCGAAGTGTTGGTATTCAAATTCAAATGCAGTTATATACCTTTTTAATATCGATTTCTTGGGTGAACGCATTATTATCTACTCTTTCCTAAGTTTAAGGGTGCGTAATTCCAATAACTACCACCTGATTAATTCCTACAATCACATAATCTATATAAATTTAATAAGGGTTTTTTATTGCAGAACGATGTCACTCTTTGCGGATTTGATTCGACACATTGCTGGTTTTCTCGGCCTGCTAACCGCGAGTTATGATGAAGCGGTAGCTCGGGAGGGGCTTCGGGAATGCCAGAAGGGCATGAAAAAATTATATGATGCGATGAGGTATGCTACTTCGCTTGGAGAGAAACAGCACATTGAAGCATGCATGCGTAACATTAGGACCATACGTAATCAAATCAAGGCGTCGCAGAAGATGGGAGCAGGTGTTTCATCGCGAGCAGAGGGGGCCCGAGAACGTGTCCGTTGGGATGACTCCAAGTCTGCTTTTAAAGGCCGCATCCGCACTGCGGTTATCTCCAATTTAAAACATACTGATCCGAAAGCTTTCCTGGCTGATGCTAAGGTTTTATTTAGGCGGAGGATCCAGACTGCATTGAAGAAGGATGATGCGTTTAAAGTTAATATGAGTTTCTGTGGAGAATTTGAGGTGGTGAAGGGCGATATTGTACTTAATGAGTACAAGTACTTCACAACATCCAATTCTGCTATTTATAGAGACACGAACCTAAATGTTTGGTTTGATGAGAAAGTTACTGCTCCCATATTAAATGAACTCGAAGAATTTCAGGAACGTGACAGCGGCTGGGCGTTGAAGAAGGTGATTAATTTGGGGGGGTTAATATTAACAAATTTTCGCGTCATCTTGGATCATAATATATACATGTGATTATCATCTTATAAAGTTAAAAAACATGCATGTGATGCCGTTAAACATAAAGCTGAAGCAGCTTTCTACGATTACCAAGCAGTTTCCGAATTTAGAAAAAGTGAATTAAGTATAGAATGTATACCTGTTAAGTACATTTAAACCAGCCAACGATTCCCAAAAAAAGTATCATCAACCCATTCTAACACCGGGTAGTTACAATCTAAACGTAACCATGATAATGGCCTCTTTTTAACGAAACATAAAGTTGTTAGATGGCTAACGTTACTTATTTCCTGGGGACTAATCATTCTCTGTCCAGAAGTTATTATTTGATTCATAATGTTAATGTGGATCCTCCCACTGGAATTTACTATTATTTCATATTGTTAATTCTAGAAATATAAGGAATATTTTTATTGTTTACAATACAATGTTTATTAATTGTTAATAAATCTTTATAAATAATATATCGTTTTATTTTCCACTAATAATTTAACAAAATATTATAATTATTTTAGCTTTACCTGTAATAGTGTTTCAGCAACGTCTGTTAACTTGCAAATAATTTTCACAAAAGGTTCTCAGGTTAAAAACAAACTTTATTACGAAAACACAATAAATTCTTTATGACAATGTTGCTTATTATCATTATGGCTAAAATCGTTACAATACACGACAAGACACAAGACCAGACAAGAAATCAATACATCAATATCGTTCGATCACCAATGCTCAAAAAAGTCGTTGTAATTAAATCAATTCGCCCCCTGGCAGAGAGGTTCAACACCAACGTCTTCACTCCTGCAAAGCAAGGAACGCGCTCTTTACAGTCACAAGATGGCACCTCTTGCAGTTCTGACTCTCGCCGCAAGGTGGAGCTATAAGTTCTTAACATACCGGCCCCCTTGAAATATGTTGCACATTTTCAATAAAATAAAATTAAAAAATAATTAGTCTGTCATTGGAAGGGTACAAACTTTAGACACGGCTCTTTTTAGAATAGTTTTCCCCACTTTGACACTGACGACCCGCACAATTCCATCTTTTCCAGGATGAAGTTCTGTGATTTTTCCAATTGGCCAATGCAAGGGAAATGCATCATCATCTTTCAAAATCACTACAGCTCCTAATTTTAGTGATTGACTGCAGTTCTGCTTCCATTTATTTCTTACTTGTAATTCAGAAATGTATTCCTTCTTCCACCTACTCCAGAAGTGCTGGATAATCTGTTGAAGTCGTTGAAATCTTTTTAGACGATTTTCTTGGGTCTCTAAATAACTGGGTTCTGGTACTGCGGTAAGACTTCTTCCAATCAAAAAGTGAGCCGGGGTGAGTGGAGTGATGTCGTTAGGGGATGAAGTTAATGGACAAAGTGGACGGGAATTTAAAATTGACTCAATTTGAGTGAGAACGGTTGTAAATTCCTCGTAATTAAGATGAGCGTTTCCGATAACTCGCTTCATATGAAATTTTGCTCGTTTAATAGCGGCTTCCCAAAGTCCACCAAAATTTGGGGATCGTGCCGGTATTCTATGAAAAGTAATATTGTCTTTGGAGAGAAAGTTGCACACATTTTCATACTCAGATTCAATAAAAATTGTAATTTCTTGGAGTTCTTTGCAAGCTCCAACGAAATTTCCCCCGTTATCAGAATAAATATTTACCGGTTTACCTCGCCTACTAATAAAACGTTTTAAGCTTGCTATAAAACTTTCAGTATCTAATTGAGTAGTCGCTTCTATGTGTACTGCCTTTGTTGCTAGACACACAAACAAACATACATATACCTTTATTAATTTTGGAAACTTGGTGTAGCGATCTTTTATCCAAAATGGCCCTGCGTAGTCTACGCCTGTGTTAAAAAATGGCAAATATTGTGTGATTCTTGTTTCGGGTAAATTTCCCATTAGGTATTTTTCGGCCGTTGGATTAGCCCTAAAACACGTTACACAGTTTCTCACAATGCCTTTTGCCTGATTTCTACCTGCAATTGGCCAATAACGCTCTCTTATAGACGCTAATAGCGTTGTCGGACCGCAGTGAAGTAAATGCAAATGTTCATCTGCGAAAATAAGTTTTGTAATTACATGTTTTGAAGGTAAAATTATGGGATGCCTTTTGTCAAAAGAATATGGACCGTTTTGGAGTCGACCTCCTACACGTATTAAATGTTCATTATCGAGAAAAGGAACTAACGCTAATAAAGAACTCTTTTTGCTAATATTTTTGTTTTTTGACAAATCGTGGTATTCTCGGTAGAATGCTTCACGTTGTACGACTCTAATAATAGATTTTCTGGACTGTTCTAGTTCTGAAACCTTTAAAGCTCCGTGTTGTCTCTTAGTTTTGTCTTTTGCGTTTTGAAAGAATCTATAACAGTAAGCAATTACCCTTTGCAATTTTTTAAAGCTAGAGTATTTTTTAAAGAGTTGAAAATCAGTATTTACTGAAACAGAGAGATTGACTACTGTACGTTGTTCAGGAACGTCTTGAATTATATTTTCCTTTGACAACGGTATTTCGTTCTGATTTGAAAGCCAGGGAGGTCCGGCCCACCAAAGATTTGAATTTTTTAAATCGTTAAGAGTTACTATTGGTCTAGTGAGCAAATCAGCTGGATTGTTTATTGATGAAACATGATACCAGTCTGATATATTCGTAATATCTTGGATTTGACTAACTCTATTAGCAACGAACGTTTTCCATCGTGTGGGAGATGCGCGTATCCATGATAATGCGATCATGGAGTCTGACCATAAAAATATTTTATTAAATCGTATATTAATTGATTCTGTTACCTTTTTTACAAGTTGGGCTAAAAGAAGGGAACTGCAAAGTTCTAAACGCGGCAATGATAATCTTTTTAGTGGCGCTACTCTGCTTTTAGCGACTAATAATTGAGAATTAAATATTCCGTTCGTTTTTGTTCTAATGTAAACAGCGGCGCCGTAAGCCTGTTCGCTACTATCACCAAATCCATGGATTTCTATATAGTTATAATCTGGAATTGTTACAATACGCGGTATTGATATATCGCTCAGTTGCGCTAAATCTGTCCTAAATTGACACCAAATAGTTTTTAGGTTGTCGGGAATATCTTCATCCCAAGAAATATTTGCTTCCCATAAGCGCTGAATTAATAATTTTGCTCTGATTATGATTGGACCTAATAACCCTAAAGGGTCGAAGATCTGTGAGATTTCCGATAAAATTGCACGTTTTGAAATTATACCTTTATTGTTGACACTCGAACCTGAATACTGGATCGTATCTAAATTCGAGTTCCAGGAGATCCCTAACGTTTTGTTAGCTTCATCATTTCCTATAGGTAAAATACAAACATCTAAATCTTTGTTTATATGAAAGTCAGGGTATAAATCTTTTGAATTACATAACCACTTTCGAAGTTCAAAACCAGCGCTGGCTAAAATGGTTGTAACATTATGCTGAATTTGCAACAGCTCAGTTTTTGAGTTATTACCGTATAAAAAATCGTCAACGTAGAAATTAGTTTTTATAGCATCACATGCTAAAGGATATTTATATTTGTTTTCTTCGGCGATCTCAAATAAACATTTTATCGCTAAATACGGAGCCGATGCAGTGCCGTAGGTGACCGTGTTTAATTCAAAACATTTTATTTGGCTATTTAAATTGTCTCGCCAGAAAATTCTTTGAAATTTTCTTTCTTCCGGGTGAATTGCCACCATACGATACATTTTTGAAATATCTGCGCTTATTACAAATGTGAACATTCTAAATCTTAATAAAATTGATAATAAATCACTTTGAATTGTCGGACCCACATATTGTGTGTCGTTTAATGAAAGCCCACTATCGCTTTTCATTGAAGCGTCGAAAACCACTCGTACCTTTGTGGTACAACTCGCTTCGCGAACTACGGGATGATGAGGAAGATAATAAGCTAACTCTTCATCTTGATAATTTTCGGTTATTTCGGTCATGTGACCTAAACGTAGGTATTCGTTCATGAAATTTGAATATTGCGTTAATAATTTAGGATTTTTATGCAGACGACGTTCCTGTGAAAAGAATCGTTTTAATGTTAGGTCGCGAGATTTGCCTAAATCTTGTATATTCTTTTTAAAAGGAATCCTGACTATAAAATTTCCTAATGGAGTGCGCTCATGAGTCTCGGCGAAGTGTGTTTCGCAAAATTGTTCGTCCTTTGACATAACTTTGTTATTATATATTTCCTCAATTTCCCAAAATTTTAGAAATGTTTCGTTGGTCGGCAATGTATTTGTACTAAAACAACTGACAGATTTAATTTGCTGTGAAGGGAATTTTAAACTGCCGGTTAAAACCCATCCAAGTTGAGTTTCTTGGAGGCATAAATTTGAATTTGGTAAATGAATTTTACCGACACAAATCAAGTCCCAGAATATACTAGAACCTAACAACAAATCTATGGGAGCTGAATTAAAATAACTGGGATCAGCTAATTGAATATTTTTCGGAATATTAATTATATTTTTGTTGAATGAAATCATAGGCAAATTTTCAGTAATTTTTTGTATTACCAAACAAGGGATTGTATTTTTATATTTTTTATTATTATTTGAACTAATGTTTACATTTGTTGAAAACTGAATGTTAGCTACGGCATTGCCTACGCCACTGACCGCGAAATCTACTTTATTTAATTGTAAATTTAATTTCTCACATAATTTTTGGCTTATAAAATTACTCATAGATCCCGAATCTAAGAGCGCACGGCACTGGTGTACTTCTCCAGTCCTGGAATTGATCACATGAACGATCGCTGTTGCTAGAAGAGCTTGCGCTGAGCCGATTTCGTCGCCAACGGCTGTTCCGCACGTGATTTTGCTCGACGTTTGAAAATTGGCGCAATCATTTAAATTTAAATCAGCTTTTTCATTTTGACTGTTTTGAGACACTTCGGACACGAGTGCTGCAACCGAACTATTTTTTCTGAATGACAGTATCTGAATCTTCATTATTTGAATTTCGATCGATATGTAATAAGGTATTGTGATTTTTGTTACATTTTTTGCATCTTGAAGTAGATGCGCATTCGTTTTGAACATGACTCATACCTAAACAATTGAGACACGCTTTTGTCTTTTTTATTTCGTTCAAACGTGTTATTGGAGATAATTTTAAAAATGCTTGACAGTTATAAATGCGATGCTCCTTTTTACAATAGTGACAAATTATTTTATTGGAACTTGCATAGGAGAATATCTGAGGCCTTTTTTGAATTTTATAAGGTTCTCTAGCATTATTATCTAGAGGTTTTTTAATTTCTGACTTTTCAAGATATTTACACCGGTTTTTTAAAAATACTTTTAAGTCATCAAGTTTTATTTTTTCGCTCCTTTTAGCACAAATAGAATCCCATTCACGTTGTGTATACATGTCAAATTTATCTGTTATAATTGGAATTAAGAGTGTGTCCCAGCATTTTGTGGGCTCTCCAAGTAAATTAAGAGACCTTAAATTATTGTTTACATCATTAAGAATCTTTTTTAAGTCTTTTGAAGACGACTTTGTTAATTTTTGAATATCTAAAATTGCTCTAACATGACAATTTGTAATATTAATTGAATGATCATATTCTTCTAATAATGCTTGCCAAGCGATTCGATAATTGTTTTGTGAAACTGGAAGTGATTTAATTATTTCAAAGGCTTCGTTGTTTAAATGCGAGCGCAAGAAATACATTTTTTGAATGGTAGAAATTGATTCATTTGCATCAATTATTGATAAAAAACCATCGCGAAATTCGACCCACCTACTGGGATCTCCGTTAAATATAGGTAAATCAATTGCAGGCAAATGTATTTGAGTCTGACTTGGACCTATTATTGTTGGCGGAAATTGTGAATATTGTGGCATCTGCTGTTGAGAGAACTGTGTATGTGTTTGAGGTGCATTATTTAAACAAGGTTGTGACTGTTGCACAAATTGATGTGGATATGATTGAGGGATTGATGGTTGTATGAAAGATTGAGCTTGTGATTGTACATTTTGTTGCGTACAAGGTAGAGAGTGTGACTGTATATTTTGTTGTGTATGTGACTGCTGCACGGAATTTTGAGGTAATGACTGCTGCATTGAATTTTGAGGTAATGACTGCTGCATTGAATTTTGAGGTAATGACTGCTGCATTGTTTGTTGAGTGTGTGACTGCTGCACTGTTTGTAATTGTTGAATATTTTGAGAATGCGACTGCTGCGCGTGTTGTTCACGATTGTGTGAATTT
>OV651818.1:21527166-21619666 GCA_927349885.1 Psylliodes chrysocephalus
CAACCATATGTAACACTTATGATTTTATGTAGTTAAAATAGATCCCCGTTGGAAAAAAAAAACAATTTTTCAGTTTTTTTTATTAGCAATTTACGAAGTTGGAAAATAAAAACTATAATTAATCATCGAAAAAATAAATTATATATATTTTTAAAGATCCGTTTTTTTATTATCAGAAGCTGCTGGGAAATAATTTTATACAATTTTTATCTTCTAGTCATAAAAATTATTCCAAGAACTATGTAAACAATATTTTTCGTAATCGGTGAAAATGAATATAACCGTTTTCGTTTAAAGTTTGATAAAAAAAAACTGAATTTTAAATAAATGACATATATTCTTCATAAATTACTACTTCAAAATCCCAATTATACACACATTATTTGTTACCGTTTAATATGTATATTGAATACGTGTGTTATAGTTAACTTTTTAACTTTCTGAATATCTGATAAGTTCAAATTTTAAGTTGCGATAAACAATTGAAAATTTCAAATAAGCAAAAAGTAAAATGTTCGAGAGAGCTCGAGAGAGCTCGAGAGAAGCGAGAAATTCTCGTCGAGAGAAGACACTCTCTCGTCTCATCTCGTCTCGAATTTCGAGAGAAAATGTCTCTCTCGTCTCGTCGAGACGAGACGAGACGAGACGAGAGACGAGAATCTCTCGTCTCGCGGCATCACTAATTATTATAGATACATTTGAAACTATTCGTAATTATGTTAACTCGGTTTAATTATTACATAAAATGACGAAGGAGATATTGACGACGACCAATCCACAAACAGAAGTAGCAATGATGACGAAGATGAAGATATTGACGAGAACGATGAAAATAATTGAAAATAATATTTTTTTTTTAATTTAATAAAAATAATAATACATGTTTGAAATATTATTTTTTTACTTTATATACAATGACTATAACTATAATTAAATTCCTTTTTCATTGAATGTATGTTTTACTATCACAATAATTATTCCCTCCTTATAGTAAAAAAGTTTTTTTTGCAAAATAATGAAATTTTTATTGAATTAAATATTTAAATAAATATTACAAAACTCTAAAACGAAATTTATTACGTTTTTGGATTGTTGATTTGAAGATTTCTTTGCGCAAAATTTTACTGAATAATTTTTTGAAAACTTAATTTTTCTAATAATTTCACGGTGCTTGGGAACCAACTTTAAATGCAAAGTTTATTTACTAGACTTTTTTTTCGGTCAAAGTAATTCTGAAAGGCTATAGATTGGCGCAATATATTTTTTAAAATCGGTTCCAGCAGCCGTTTTTTGAGAAAACTCGATTTTTAATGTGTAATGTCCAACCACCTGAAATATTTCAATGCAGAAGTATTTATTTACATACAATACTTTATCATTTTAACGCTGGACATAGACTAGTACTGCTCTGTTAAAGTTTAGTGTCCTGTTTACAAAAAAAAAAAACAAGACACGGATACCGAAAAACGCCAAAATGAAAACAGAACCGAATTAGATAACGAAGAACGCGATCATAATGAAACGACAGAGAAGAAAAGAACCCGTAAAAGATCAAAAAATGAAGGTGAATAGAGAAGAAATAAAATCAAGAGTCTCAGAAATAGTGGAAAAAAGTATAAAAATTGGAAAAGCAATCTTGTGTCTGCTCGAAAAATGAAAGGTCCATGTACCTGCATTTTAAAGTGTTCAACTAAATTTAGTGAAGAAAATAGAAAGGTAGTATTTGACCAATATTGGGGCTTAGGTAGCATAGACAGACAAAGAGATTTTATTTCAAAGCACGTCAAATTTGTCCCAAAATCCAGATGTCGACTAAGAGCTGATAAAAATGAAGAAATTGCCGTAAATAGTAGAAGAAACTACACATTAAAAAATCTGCCAATTTTGAGTTAAATGAGATCTCAAATCGGCTGATTTTAGAGAAAAAAGTCATTGATGCTTTTTTGTAGAGCGGACATTTTCCCATTGAAATTTACTTTTGGCAAGCCGAGAAAATGTGAAATGCGCAAGTTACAAGCAAAAAAGTAAAAAAAAAGGTCACTTTTTCATTAAAAATCGAGTTTTCTCAAAAACGGCTGCAGGAACCGATTTTAAAAAATATATTGCGCCAATCTATAGCCCTTCAGAAATACTTTGACTAAAAAAAAGTTTAGTAAATAACCTTTTCATTTAAAGTTGATTCCCAAGCACCGTGTCTCATTTAACTCAAAATCGGCCGATTTTAGAGAAAAAAGTCATTAATGCGTTTTTGTAGAACCGACATTTTCCCATTGAAATTTACTTTTGTCAAGCCGAGAAAATGTGAAATGCGCAAGTTACAAGCAAAAAAGTAAAAAAAAAAGGTCACTTTTTCATGAAATATTGAGTTTTCTTAAAAACGGCTGCTGGAACCGATTTTAAAAAATATATTGCGCCAATCTATAGTCCTTAAGAAATACTTTGACTGAAAAAAAAGTCTAGTAAATAAACTTTTCATTTAAAGTTGGTTCCCATGCACCGTGATTTATATAATTTTATATAATAAATTTTCTTGGTAAATCTAAAAAATTGTTTACCACAGAATACAGAATAAAAGACAGCTGATGCTCAATAAAAGATCACCGTTGACCGAACGCACTATCTCACTCGCACCCGCTTACGCATATATCGCTCGCGCTCGCACCTACAATAGTCTTTAATTTGTCTGGCAATATAGGGAAACTATCGAAACTGCCTGGCTACTGAGAAAACATTATTTTATAGTTCTCCAAGTAACATGTATAAAATTCAGCTTTTATACTATAACTTAAGTATAATTAAAATCAATCCTACTTTAAGGGTGCCTGGCAGGGGATTGCAACTGTACTAAGTGTCTGGCTGTGGACGAGGAGATTTCTCAGATTATTACTATTAAAATATATGAAAACGAAGCTTTATACTATACTAAATTTAAGACACAATTTTACACACCTTTACTACCTATTACCTGCCAAAGCCAGGGCGACCCAAGTTTTATAGCCTGGGATTGTTCATACCTGTAAAGTGGACATACACAGAGAAACTTTCAGACTTTATTATTTGAGTAAGGCATGGCCGTCGCGGGCTCTCAGACTAATATAAAAATGTCTACTTTTTTCATGTGATTTTTCTAAAATTTCTGGAAACCACATTCCCTATCTTTTCTTTATCGAAAAATAGTAATTTTGTAACACAAGGGCCCAAGAGCCAAACGACCTGTCGCTTTCTTTAAGTTATGCAACCAGCCGATAGAATAGTGGTCCGTGATCACGCAAAAGTTGTACCTTCCAAATAAGATATTAATTTAGTAATTGTCAAATAACAACAAGTTATTCACGCTCGGTTGTTGAAAAATTGCGTTCCTGGGGAGCTAGAGAATGACTTAGGTATCAAATCACCTTTTCACCATCTGCATGTTGTTGGGTAAGAACGACACATAAACCAAATCCTGAGGCATCCGTTTGCACAATAAAAGGGAGCTCAAAGCATGGAGAACTTAAAATGGGTGCTGCGACCAACAAATTTTTAATTTTTTTTAAAGGAAGACTTCCAACTTTCAGTCCAAACAAACTTTCTATTTTTATTTTCAAAAGGTCAGTGAGAGGCGCAAAATCAGCTATCAATCTACGGTACCAACTTGCCATGCCTAGGAAACTACGAATTTCCTTGACACATGTAGCAGGTTTTATTTGCAGTATCGCATTAATTTTTTCCGGGTCCACAGATATACCTTCACAATTAATAACAACCGAAATATCAGAGTTCGGGGAGACAAAACTTACACTTATGAGGACTTAAAGTTAAACCAGCTATATACAAACGATCAAGAAGAAGCTTAAGAATATGCATGTGAGAGTCAAAATCTGGAGTAAAGATGATGATATCCAAATAAACGAAAATATATGCTTTAAAATCAGGACCAAGAACTTTGTCAATAAATCGTTACCAAGTGGCCGAAGAATTGTATAACCAAAAGGGATACACCTCTTGACGATACAAAATGGACGACATAAATGGAAGAGGGTATGCATCATAGTCACTTCATTAGCGGCCCTAAAATCAACACAGGATCTATATGTGCCATCTTAGGAATAAGTAGAACTGTCAACGACCAAGCACTGTCCGAAGGTTCTATTATATTATCTTCAAGTATCTTCTGGATCTCATCAATATGTTTTGTCCTTATTGGATTTACTCGGTAAGCTCACTGCTTAATAGGAGTAGAATCCGCATGAATTTCATGCTTGATCAATGATGTGCAACTAATCTTAGATCCCATTTTATTAAAAAATATATCGTAATATTTTCTAAAGTTTGATTCTGGTCAGGAGTTAAAATTTCTACCTGATAAATTGAACACAACTCAGGCGTCTCAGACTCCGAAAATTGCCACTCATTACTATTTACATTCGAAAGACGCTAAAATGGTGGTCCCCACCTTATCGAGTCTGATGCCCACAAGGGTAAACTCGTAGCGTAACAAAAACGAGAAATGATTTAACTTGGAACGAAATACCGAAAGCCGATAGTAGTATTAGCACGTTGAATTTTTTGGTTTGTGAAGCATTAGCATTACTTAGGTTAAACCATGTTATGATTTTTACAAGCCTTGATTTTTAAAACCAAGCCTTTTGATTAGGGTTTAAAAACTTGTTCGAGCAATTTATCCAATAATAACTGGCCCCTTTACCTCTTAAGCCTGCTCATGTAAAATATTTGGGCTTCTTACTTCGCCTATTTATATTCTAATAATAAAGGACAGAATGATGAGTATTGCAACTATGTTAAAAGAAATAAATTGGCGTTAGGTTTGTTCCAACACAATCCAAATCAGTTTGCGTACTGTCGGGATTCTGCGCAGTCTAGAATTCGTGTTCCAACAAACCTTAGACTCAAAACTGTACGAAAACATAGTGTTCCAACACAACCAAATCTAATCACAAACTGATTTGTGTGCTGTCAAACCAGTTCCTGAGTCTGAATAGGAACGAATTGTCAAGACATGCGCAAAGCCGCAATAAACTGAAAATTTCGTGATTGTAATTATATTATGTATTTGTATCTATTGTCTCTGGAAGTTCTGATTTGTATTTGTTAATCAAGTTTAGTTTAGAGTTTTTGTTCATTATCATTTATTTTATTTTGTGGTTTATTATTGTAATAGTACGTCTTTTGAATTTAAATAATGTGTTCCAACATAATAGAGTTCCGAGTTGAATCCCAATCCTCGACCAGTAACTGACAGGTTGTCTTTGAAAAGATAATAAAAATAAGACTCACTTCATATATGTCTAAGTACAAAATATTATCTCCAAAACATTATGGTTTTAGAGAAAATACTTCAACAGAAGATGTCATCCTAGCGTTAATTGAAAAAATATACAAAGCTCTAGATAAAGCTAGACAATGTATGTGTGTATTTATGGATCTTACAAAAGCTTTTGATACTGTAAGTCATGAGCTACTCTTACAGTCTCTTAAAGATATGGGAATAAGAGGAAACACCCAAAAAATGTTTAAAAGCTACCTCACAAATAGAAGGCAGATTGTTAGAGTTGCTAATAAAACGAGTAACTCTGAAATACTAGAGTATGGTGTTTCTCAGGGTACTGTTCTTGGGCCTATACTCTTTAATTCATATATAAACGGACTCTTTTCAATACAAAGCTGCGGTGAAATAATTGGATTTGCTAATGACACAGTAATATTTTATGAGGGACAAGACTGGAATACTCTAAAAACAGTTGCTAAAAATGATTTCGCTTCTATTAAACAATTCTTAGACTCAAAATTACTGACGCTAAATCTAGAAAAAACGAAATACTTACCCATCAGTTGCAATGCAGGTGGATTACCAGAATTTCAAAGTTTAAAGATCACTAGCAATGGAAAAGTGTATAATATTTTATCCGAAAAAGAATATAAGTATCTTGGCGTGTATATTGATAGACATTTAAAATTGGATTGTCACATAAATTATACAGTTAAAAAGCTGCAAATTATTCTCTATAAATTTAAAAAAAAAACATTTGCCCCTAGAACAACTTCAAACTTTATACTATTCTCTTGTAGAAAATCATATACGTTATGGTATTGTAGCATGGGGTAGTGCTCTGCATAGTCACATTAATAACATATAAATAATACAACGCAGATTTTTGAAATTAATAATGAATAAAAATTTTAGATACTCATCAGATATTAGATATAAGACAAATGTACTTTGTTTCCACCAATCTAAAATATTACCCTACTAGACTCACAGCTACAATACCATCTCATACTTACCTAACCCGGAATAGATTAAACCATGTTGTACCCTTGGTGAAAAGATCTTTAAATCAAAGGTCTTTTTCATATCTAGGGCCTAAGATGTATAATCACTTACCAGAGGAAGTGCAATCCAAGGTTACTTTCCATTTGTACCCCAAGAAAATATATTTCAGATCTAATTGAAAATAAAACCTAAAAAGTACTCACTATTTATGAAGGATTGATGTTTTCGTATTATAATTTATCAAGTAATATTTATATCAGACAATTCGATGGTATGATTCAATTCTCTTTCCTTATTATTTTTTTTTTTTAGTATTTAATATTATTATTAGTATTTTTATATACACAGTGTCCCACGTAAGGCGGGCATTACAACTTTATGGAGAATAAATTAATTTGTATTTTCGCCATTTTCTGAGTATACATATTCGAATATGCTCTTTTGAATTAAAATAAAATGAACTCTATGCAACTTCCGGTTATACCGGAAGTGACCACTAACTTCGTTATTTTAAAGGGAATACCCCATATTTTTTTTAATTTTAGATTCAGCATGAAATTCTGTAAACAACGATTTCCCATTTGCCTATTCTAGTTATAACGGATTTGGCGTTATTCAATTTTTTTTCTACATTTTTAGTCGCCGGTAGACATTTTCTTAAAATCGTCTATCTCAAGTACTATATCTATCAGATACTTAAAATTTTAACCAGAGGTAGTAGATGGGATGTACTTCTTGAGAATATTTAGTTATTCATTATTTGTTGTACGGGGTGTTTGCAAATTATTTTTAAAAATGAAATTTTTTAAACATAAAAAACTTTTTTATTTTAAAGGGAACACCCTATATATTTTTTAAATTTAGGATTCAGCATGATACCATATTTGCCTATTCCAATTATAGCGGATTTGGCGTTATTCGTTTTTTTTTTAATTTTTAGTCGTCGCGCCGGTAGGCATTTTCTTAAAGTCGACTGTCTCAGGTACTATTCCTGTTGGATACTTGAAATTTTAGCCAGAAGTAGTAGATAGGATGTACTTTTAAAAACATTTACAGTTTTCTGCAACAAAATGTTGTTTAAAAAGTTTAAATTTTTTTAATGATAAGGTACATACTAACTAAAAACAATTTTTATTAAAAGCACATGGTTTTAAAAAAATCATTTTATCAAATGTTGAAAATGCCCCCCGTTAGCGTTTAAACATTTTAACAATATTTTTTTCAACATGATTAGTTGTTGCTTTACGAATCATTTCACCATCTAACTCGTTAAAGGCATTCCGAACTCTTTGCTCTAATTCTTCTTTAGTATTAATTTGGGTAGAGTACACTAAATTTTTAATATGACCCCATAAAAAAATCAACAGGAGTTAGATCTGGCGATCTTGCAGGCCAAAGCCAAGGACCATTTGGACCTATCCATCGGTCTTCAAAGAGTGCTGTAATTTCTTGATTTACATAGTATGTTGAATGTGCTGGGGCACCATCCAACTGGTACCAAAAATTATTATTTGGTAGCTGGTTTAAAATGTCGGCAACTACTTCTCTAAGAATTCTAATGTATCTTTCTGAGGTCAGTCTTTCATTATAAATGTAATAAAAAGCTCTTCCAAAACCGATCACTGCAAACACATTAAAACTAAATTCGTACTGAAATTGTGCTTCACGATAAAAATGTGGATTTTCGTTTGCCCAGAAATGACATTGCTTGCGATTGATGATCCCTTTACGTGTAAATTTCGACTCGTCTGACCACAAAATTTTGTTTAAAATCTCGGGATCTTCTTGAATTCGTACCAATAACCATTCGCATAATTCAGTTCGTCTTATTTGATCACCATCTCGCAACTCATGAACTTTTCTTTGTGCATAGGGATGCCATTTATTTAGTGCTAAAATGCGTTGTATTGACCTTCGACTAATATTTAAATTATCTTGAGCCATTCTAATGGAGGCGTGAGGATACGCAGTAAAATACCCTAATACGTTAATTAGATTAACTTCTTCATCTCGGACATAATGTTGACGGTTTCATTAATGGCACAAATGGCATAAATTAAAATGTTCATAAATACCGGTCTGGGTATCTCCACTTTCCAGTTTTATCTTCCTTCTTGGACTCCTGGTCTTATCCGTCTACCACCTTTTGCATGTACTCTCCTTTTTTTTATATATCTTTATGATCTTATAATCTTTTAACACAGTACCTTAACAGTTTGCTTATTTTTTTTATAATAATAATTATACTATCTCTTCTAATTTAGAAAACTATTGCTCCTCTAAATTTTCTGACATTTTTTTTAGAAATTTCAAAATTGACGACCCCATTTTCTTTTCTCAAATCAATCTCCCATTTTTCAAAGCCCGTTTCAAAATGAAATTGCTCTACAGGATGTTCTACATAATTCCAATATATTCCATGTGCAAAATATACTTTGTTAATTTCTCATGACAATTTATACCACAACAGTATATTATGTATTACAGTATATCTACTCAAAATTGCGTAACAAGTGTTAAGTCACTTAACGTGAGCCAATTTATTCATTACTCTTTTTTTCTGTATCAAATGTGTTTAATAGGTACTAATTTAATGAATAAATTATTATTATTATTCTTATTATTATTATTATATCATTGGTTATATTGCGGGAAACGCGCCGTGTTGCTAAATTTACGACGTTAAATAGCTATCGAGGATCTGAATGCATTTTTAACGGATCAATACCGTTAATGAGTCGATAATTATTTAATGATCGTTCTTGCAACCGGCTGTTAATGTAATATTTAGTTACTTATACGAATTTTCTTGCCTCCTGAGATATTTAAAAATAATAATTATGAAACTTAAAAACAGAGAAAGTTATCTCTGAACCAAACTATAATTCTCTATTTACGTTTTAAATTGATTCTTATTCGAAAATGGTAAAAAAAATTAACATCAAGTACCCTCTGCTGTGGTCGGCTTCTGAACTTACTCAACAATAAAGATCGCCTTCTAGCGACGTTTTCCAAATGAATGAGTGCGCGAAGGTGTCAATGCCTCTAACGCCTCAATATCTATCTGGCAATCCTGTAGAGAAATAGAACTAAATTCATTATCACCGCGTGCTAACAACGTGCACCAAGTCATATCCGGTCCTTTGGGCCGTCGTCATTTGACAGCTGCCGATAAAATTAGTAAATCTCGAAACGAGGATAGCAAGAATGAAAGAGAGAGGGCGCTACCGTAATTCAATACATAAGGGCATCCGCAACCGAAAATTCAAACTTATATATATAACAATACCGAGAAGTTGTTGGAAATTGGACAACTTCAACTCCAAAAACTTTATTAATATAGCAGGGGTTTAGGATTTGTGCTTCGGTGTCGAGAAGCTGCCGATGAAAATGGAACGGAAAACTATATTTTTCTGTCCGTGTCGGGTGAGTTAGACTTTAAATAGTTTTTTGGCGGACTTTCAGCGATCCGATTTGAGGTTAGGTTCTTGAAGAAGACGGTTCTTGACAGGATAATTTCGCGCTTAACTCTTTAGAAAGATTCGCTAGCAAGAATGGGGTTTTACAGTAATTTTATTATTCAACGCAAATTATTGCTAGCAAATGTCTACAAAGATAAAAGGCACTAATAAATAATATAGCTTTTGGGTCTTGGTTAGGTATATTTTGTGAAGGACATAACCTTGATTTTATTGTAGGTACGTATAAGAGATTTTGTTTAAAGTATTTAATATCAAGATTCTTCGTTTTCTTTTGTTAAAATAATAGAGATGAAACAAATAAATGTTGATAGTTTAGTTTCGTGCAAAATTTTTAGGTAGTCCAATTGATGTGCAACTGCACTCGTAGGTGGTTAACATGAGGTCAATAATAGTATATTACGTAACAAGAGTTGTAAGTAACCCATTACGCACGAAGTGAAAAAGTTTAGGCACGAAACCACGCAGCGGCGAGTGCGTAAATTTCACGAGTACGTAATGGGCTTACAACTCGTGTAACGTACTATACTTTTTTTACGCCCACTTATTTTCTTCTATTAAATCCATAAATTTTCGATAGATAATTTCGTACCTTTCTTCGGATTTTAACGGTAACAAATTATGTGTGGCAGCTTGAGCTTTTTCTAAAATCTCCAGTGTAGTGCTCATAATTTCATCAATTTCACTACTAACAGACATATTCGTAGGTAAAGTTGAGAAAATGTCACAGAACTGAAATTATGAGAATGGATTTCACAGTTTACAAAAACTTCCTACAAGGGGAAATAAAATTAAAGTTTTTTTGAATTTGCGTAGTAGGTGCCAAACAGGGCCATAATTTGAAAATATATATAACAATGTTTTCAGTAAAAAATTAACGACGGATTGTACTATACGCGGTTAAAATCAAACCTCGTTTTAATTTTTGCTCTTTTTGTACTATGATTAGTTAATGCTAACTTAAGTTTAATATATGACATTTGTTAACTAGCCAAATTTGAGTGGTTACAATTTTAACCCTTGTTTTATAACATTATCCTTCCTCCATTTTTATAACCTAAAAAGGACGAGCTGTTTGGGTTGATTTGGATATTTTTGTTGAAAATAAAGTGGAATATTGAAAATGAGTTTTAATTTGGAAGAATATACGGACGATGAAAATTTCAATGAACTTATTAATATTTATGTTTATCCAAGAAGAAAAATATATAGAAATCGATATAGATTTTACCCATTGGACAGACCAGGAATTTTTAGAAAGATTTCGGTTATCAAAGGAGCTCTTATAAATAATTATTAATGATATTACCCCACAATTAAGTTCTCATACAACACTGTAAGTAATTAAGCATTCAAAGTCCTGTTAAAGAAATTGAATGTCTTTTTGTAACGCTTTCATTTGATAAGTACTAAGCAAGATAACAGTGTAATCAGGTTTAACTAAACATTATTTTTTAGAAATAAAACTCTTGACTCCAATAGAAAAAGTTCTTGCAACAACAAGGTATTTGGGAACTGCTTCCATGTTGCAAGTCATTGGTCATTTTTATATAATCAATAAGGGGACAGTTAGTAGATTGAATGTATTGGCAATTTTAAGGCCACAATTTATCAATATGTCAAGTACTACAGAAGAAATCATGACAGCTAAGGGTTATGCTGCAATATTACAAGATTTTCACGTTGCATTAAACTGTAACCACATAAGAATTAAGGCAGTGGTCGCCAACCTCTCAATGTGTTGAGCTACTTTGTTAATTTTGGAATAAACAGCGAGCTACCCACACGGAAGCCACGTAACGCAACGTAAATGAAATAATCCACAGTTAATTTATCATTATATGTATTTATTTTACTATTTACATAATATATATATATATATATATATATATATATATATATATATATATATATATATATATATATATATATATATATATATATATATATATATACGTAATACATAGGTACTAATAATAAACTAATAACAAAATAACTAATATTACTAGTACGTACTTGTTCATAGCTACATTCTTACCTACCAAACGAAGGTGTTTGAAAAATAAACACAAACTTTTATCCACCCACAACGGCATGTCACGTAAGATTTAAAAATAGTTAATAATAACAACAAAAAAGTAACGCACTATCATGAACATAAACATTGAAAAATAAAAAAGCACGTTCAATGAGGAGGCTGACACTAAGACTCATCGATAATTTTTTTAATGTTTGCTGTATAATTTGATACAGCCATTCGAATACAATTATCCAAATGTTCATCTGTAAGTCGATTGCGATATTTGTTCTTAATAAACTTCATATTGGAAGAAGAAGATTCACACAAATAGGTTGAACTGAATAATGCTTTCACTTTCAAGGAAACACGGCGTAGAACTGAATATTTGTCTTTACTTACAATAGGCCAGATACATTTGATACTTGAGACTAACGATTTTAAGGCTAAATCATTTTGAAACTCAAGTACTTCCATTTCTGTTGCAGCGATGTCTTCGCCAAAGTTCTGCATAACACAAGTTGCAAACTGTTGGATATCAATTTCCATAAAGGGTGAAACAACAAACTGCGCTACTAAAGCCATTTCGTAGAAATCCTTAAAACGATTTTTGAAGTTATTCTTCAGGATAGAAACTATTTCTACATGATATTTGCTGTCATAGGGTTCTAATGGATTTTGAGATATTTTTTTCTGAAAGAATAGGAAAATGCTTGGCATCGCTGTTAATTAGGTTTTGTTCCCAAAATTCCAGCTTTTTGATAAATGCTTTTATATCAGAAATCATTTTCGCTAGTTCTTTGTCTCTCCCCTAAAGCTGCAAATTAAGTTCGTTTAATTTCTCTGTAATGTCCACGAGAAAACCAGAATCTCTAAGCCAGATTGAATTTTCTAGTTCCGGAGTCGGTTTATCGCGTTGTTTGAAAAATTGAACTGTGCCAGATAGGACATCATTAAAACGTTTCAACACCCGTCCTCTACTTAACCATCGGACTTCAGAGTGAAGGAGTAGGTCCATGTATTGACAGTCAACTTAATCGGCCAAGGTATTGAATAAACTTCTTTGTAACGCTTGAACTCTAATCTTGTTCACAATTTTTACCACCAGTTTCATAACGTTGTTTAGTTTTAGGAAATTTCCACATAATGCTTGCTGATGGATAATGCAGTGGTAATAAAGAAATTGCGGAAAAGTTTCATCTTTACAACATAACGCCACCAGACCCTTATCACAACCCACCATAGCTGGAGCGCCATCGGTTGTCAAGCCTACCATTTTCGATATTGGAATTTTCTCGGAAGAAATAATATTTTTTAAATGATAAAACAACTCCTGTCCAGTAGTGTGTCCTTTCAGTAGAATAAACTTCAAAAGATCTTCTTTAATCGTAAAATAACTAAAACCATCCTGACGAACACGGCCATCTGGGCAGTGTCAACCACATCTGTTGATTCATCCAGTTGAAGTGAAAAATAAACACAGTTATCTAAGTCAGTTCTTAACTGTAAAAAAATATCATTGCTCATTACTTCTACACGTCTCATCACTGTATTAGCAGAAAGTTGCATAGATTTTATAGCTGAAACTATCTCGTCTTTATTTCTAAAGTTGGCAAATAACGAATCAGCAGCTTCTAAAAACGCCTGTTTTATCATTTTCCCGTCTTCATAAGGTTTCTTTTTTTGGGCAATTATCTGGGACACACGGTACGATGCTTCAGTTGCAGCCTTATTTTTGTCGACTGTTCTTAAAAATATTGTTTTTTGTCCAATTAACTGCTTTTTTAACTGTTTCAGTTTCTCCTTTCTGGCGGCAGAATGTAGTGGGAATGATTTTTCAAAATTAGAATGTACAGTTTTATGATGTCTCTTAACCCCTTACCGCATACTGGCCCATATATGGCACAAAGTGTGTTTAGCCTATTTATAAATTGTCTGTATTTATAAACACACTCTGTGACGCACAGGTCATTACTTTGATAAACCATAGCATGGGTACAATAGCATGGGGCGATATCTAGTGGATAAATTCGAAAGTTACAATACAATTTTTTAATGGCGCATAACACCTGATGATCGTTTGAGAAATTGATATTTACATGTGTATTATCGAAATTATCGAAGTTTATTCTTTGAAAAAATATTGTAAGTTGAAAGTGTGACTTTGGTGATAGATTATTGAGGTGAGTTAGTGTTTTTTTATATATTAGATACTAGTTATTGCCAACATTTTCTCTGTGCCATATATGGCACATCATGCAATTATGACATGAATATGACTGAACCAACACATTTTTTTTATTCGGTTTTTAGGTACACGATGGACCCAACATTATTTTATGGTGGATATAAGTCAACCAATGCCTAACTAACGCAAATAAGTCCCTTACTAAACCAAGAGGTCGACCAAAACTACCGATTGAAGGTGAGCTCCAGGTGAAAAAGCATGGTGGTCCAACCACAGATTTCCCAATTCAGGAAGTTAGAACCGATAAACTTGACCACTTGGCAAAATCAGAGATAAAGGTGCAAGTACCCTGGATGTATTGGAAAAAGCTTTATAAAATGCGCGAAATGTGAAGCTTTTTTTTGTATAAACAAAGACCGAAATTGTTTTTATGCAAGTCTTAATCACATGTTGTGCCATAAATGGCATATACCCTTATTTTATGTCCATATCTTTTCAAAATGTAAATAATTTTTTTTTCTATTTTTCCTAATGTATATATATTATTTCCCGTCTTTAATCTTTTTTTCAAGCAAATAAAAAAAAAACGTGCGGTAAGGGGTTAATATTTCCTTTTTTAGCAACGGAGATCGAAGTATTACATAACAAACACACATTTTTATCTGTAACTTCTGTAAAAAAGTATTGTTCTTTCCATTCCGAATTAAATGGTATGTCTTTACCTTCTTACAACTGCTTGCCATAATATTATTTTTTGTTGTTCTCTACTAATCCAACCACTGGACGTTGGTTACGCGTTCAGTTTTATACTAAGCGCAATGTCGCCGCTCCGTGCGTATTTATCCCGTTCAAAGCAATCCTGATCGTTCTCGAACATTAACGCGCTAGTCCGGCTGGTCGGTTCTAGCCGATTCTAGCTTGATGGTGTCAGCGGCAGATCGCTTACCGCAACGTTGTCGCTGTTTATGTTTAATATTATGACAATTAGATTTTTTTGTGGAATTTGCGGAAGCTTCTCTGATTTTTGCAGTTTGCATTTTTTAAATTAAAATCGTTGTGAGAGCTACCAGAAATGCCTACGCGAGCTGCCGGTAGCTCGCGATCGACAGGTTGGCGACCACTGAATTAAGGTAATAAATTAAGTATTTTTTTAAGGACTTTCCTTTCAATTTTATTTGTTTTTAATGTTTTATTTATCATTCTTAGCCCGTTGAAAAAATCGCAACACACTTATAGGTTGTGATTAAAGTCGTTTTAATTTTACATTTTAGTATCCTGGAAGTTCAGAAGCTGAAAATACAGAAATAAGTAAGGATTTTTCCCTAAATTTTCAAGCCTTATGTGACAGTGATTTACGGATCAATATTTCTTGTTGGCCTGGATTATCTGCTGATTCCATAATTTTCTACAATAATGCAAGTATACGAACATGGAGTATAATGTACAATGTCTATAGAGATAGTGAGCCGCTACCTCTTAACACCTTTAGGGAAACATCATACTCATGCTGAAAATCTATGAATTTAATCCCAAATAAAGACATTAAACCCCATCGAAAGGTGTTTTGGAGTTTTAAAAAGGATATTAACTTTATATATTGGCTAAATTTAGTAAAGGTCTTACAGTGGTTTCCAATGGGGGCAGTATCGCCCACCAGTATGCGATGAAGAGAGCTAAGGAGCCATTTTTGATACTAAGCAAATTTAGGAGGCCGTTAATCAACAACTGTCATCAACTGGAAAATACCTAAAAGTACTCGAAGGAAAGTGTTTTTTTAATGTAGGCGATAGGCCAAAAAAGGTTGGGAACCTATGGCTAAAAGATTGTGGGATCTTTATTACTGCATAACATTGCTATACATTATAAAGATAGAATGCTACCAATACAACCAGAGAAGTTTAACAAGAAATCAATATATTATTGGATGGTATTATTCAAGTTGAACATGTGTGAATTAATAATAAAGAAGTAACTCGTCGTGTTTAATATGATGATTATTTTCATGATTTATTATAAAAAAAATATTTTTTATATATTCTATTTTTTAATAAAGTTCATTCCAAATAAAACAAATTATTTTTCAAAGTAAGTATATTGTATTACTAATTAATAAATAATATTGTAAAAGAACAACAAATAATTTTGTTTCAAAATAGCTGACATTCTAGCTTCACGTTCTAAATGCATATGTTGAGTCTTAGGCATATGTTGGGTTTTTTGCAAATCAACCTTTTTTAACAATCATTTTTTTTTATTAGTACAGTGTCCCAACTTCGTTTTAATGGGTCATTCTAACTTATTAACCTCTCTAAGACTGGTGGAAATATGGTCAGCTTTTGTTATTTTTAAAGACTCGGGCACATATTATTGCCTGAATAATTAGATGGCTTCCAGATGCTGATATTTTCTGGTTCTTCATGCACTAATTGATCTAAAAGTACTTTTTATTAAAAGTAGCTTTACACAAAAATAAATAGACAAAAGATTCTGCAATATTATATTTATTTTAAAAATACTTTAATTTAGTAAGCAATTATATTTGGTGCTCATGAATAAAATACTCATTTTAAATGCTTTAAAACTTTCTTTTAAATAGTAAAATATACTCACATTATTCACTTTCACTATAATTTTCTAAATTTGCTTTAGAACAACAAAGCAACTACATCAGTGTCTGAAAAAATATAAACGTTGGAAATATTTTGCAAATTTTATAATTATTATTAATTGTTACTATACATCACAAAAATAATAGTTGGTCAAAAGTTACAGTGACTGCTACACGAGTATTTTTCAATTAGAGGCACATTCCTATATTGAAGGCGACTATGACTTAATAATACTTGCATTCTTCAGTATTAATAGCAATCTCCACATCAACATTTTTCTCCTGTTAGTATCTAGAAAAAAAATACTTTAATTCTTGATTTTATGTTAATTACCACCCTTTTTCTTTATGAATTCATGTTTTTTGGAAATCAAAACTGCACAGAAATATTTAAATAGGTATAGGGTGTTTCATTAATATGTCTAAATATTCTAACAGGAAAATTTTGATCTCAAAATATTTTTCCTTGCTGAGTTTATTTATTTAAAATACAAAAATAAATTTTGATCATAATAATTTTAATTGTGAACTGTTATACCTATTTAATGATAATAGACACCGACATAATTAATACTAATAGGAACAAAAAATAATATTAAAATCAAAATAATTGTGCAGCCTCCAGTAGCGTGGAATGTACGAAGGTAAATCAAATATAAACGGTAATTTTACTATTTCGTTTAGCACGTAATTCCGACCTAGATGATGCGATGCGCGATTGATGGGTTGGTTTATCAGGAGTGGGGAGCCGGCTTGTTTAGCGGCCGCCCTCAGTTCTCGGTTCTGTCCTCACTGAGGAAAATAGGAGCCATCATCTAATTGTGCTAGCTATTTACCTAGGAGCAGTGCCGTAAGCTAAGCGGTTAAGCATTACCCTAATATCAACCCCATCATTTCAAAGCAGCTAAGACCACCCAACGACAACGAAGAAGAACCTCATCATTTTTTTCTTTATCTAAATTTAAAGGAATTTATTATGAATGCCGTAGTGGATTAAGAGATTACTAAAAATTGCACCTTTTTGGCTTGGGCTGTTCCTAGGTACTAGAAAAATGTAACATGCTATATTGCCAGTAATCGAAAATATTTTGCCAGTAATTGCCAGCCTTTAAATCCCATTTTGCCAGTAATTTCCTGGTGAACCGTTGGCAACACTGGTCCTTAGTCCTCAGTACAGCCATGACTGAGCAGGAAGTACATTCGTCTGTTGCACAACGCATCATCATAAAGTTTTTAACCAACGAAGGCGTTAAGCCGTCCGAAATTTTTACTCGTTTAAAGGCACAGTTTGGGGATAATACACTTTCTCAGAACCGAGTGTATACGTGGGCCAGAGGATTTAAGGGTGGGCGAGAACGTGTCGGAAATCAAAGTCACGATCGACGGCCAAGGACAAGTCTCACAGATGACAACATCCGTGCCGTTCGAAAGCTTGTTGAAGGCGATCGCCGGTTAATAGTTGAAGAAATTTCGTCAGAAGTGGGTATCAGCTATGGGAGTGCTATGCTATGGCGCCTTTTTGGAAAAATGCCTTCTGGGCCGGAAAATGCATTTTCCAATTGCATCATTACTTGCACCATTAAAGGAACGACTGAAAACTAGGAAAAATCGCTCGGAAATTGTCACTCGGGGGGTTTTCGGGGCTGCCGAACTCGATTCTGGCATTATATTTACCCAGGGGCAGCTCTGTGGGGGGTGCGCGGGAGGTGAATTGGATAGAAATGAAAATGAAAATGAAAATCGCTTTAAACTCGTTACTCAGGAGTTTTCGGAGATGCCGAATTCAATTCTGGCATTAAAATTACCCGGGGGCGTTCAGCAGCGGCTCTGTGGGGTATCCGGGAGGTAATTCTGGGGGGAAATTGCATAGTCCATGGGAAGCGCTCCAAGCTCATTACTCGGGGGTTTTCGGAGATGCCGAATTTAATTCTAGCATTACATTTCCCCGGGAGCGCTCGAAGGTGGTTTTGTGGGGTTGCGATTGAGCTCGTCCAAAGCTCTGCAATTTCGCCTTCGAATCAGCCCCCGGGCACCCCGGTGGAGC
Source organism: Psylliodes chrysocephalus (assembly GCA_927349885.1). Classification (NCBI taxonomy): domain Eukaryota; kingdom Metazoa; phylum Arthropoda; class Insecta; order Coleoptera; family Chrysomelidae; genus Psylliodes; species Psylliodes chrysocephalus. Next base: position 21,545,777 of record OV651818.1, read on the forward strand.
CACCTCAAACACCACCGGGTAATTCCAATGCCGGAATTGAATTAGGCATCCCCGAAAACCTCCGAGTAACGAGTTTGGAGCGACTTTCATGCACGCTGCCATTTCTACCCCAATTCACCCCCCGCGCACCCCCACAGAGCCAATCCGGGTAATTCCTATGCCAGAATTGAGTTCGGCAGCCCCGAAAACTCCGGAATAATGATTCCCGAGCGATTTTTTCGAGTTTCCTGTCGTTCCTATATTGGTGCAAGTTATGATGCAATTGGAAAATGCATTTTCCGACCAAGAAGACATTTTTCCAAAATCGCGCCAAACCAGACCATGTAAAATTTTTTCCGTGGACCTTCCTGAACATAATGCAGAAAACCGCATCTCGATATCTGGTGTATGAGCAAAGTTCCGCTATTCGGGTGATTTTGATCTAAATGCCCAACTTCAATTTTAGCCGACTCTGGTGCAGATCCTGGTGCAGATCTTCTAAATAATAAAAGACATGGCGGCTGGAAGTCTAATTCTGTCGATGAAGGCTATATTGAGACTTCGGCAGAAAATAAGAAAAAACAAAGGAAACTAATATTTGCAATTATCGGGCATCGGGCATATCTGCATCTGGCATGAATTTGTACGATTGCAAGGATTGTATTATAAATATCTATAACAAATAATTTTTTTATATTGAGTTCATTATTAATGTTATATTTGTTCTGTTTTGTTAAATAAATGATTAATTTTGATTAAGTATTAGTTCTGCATCATTACCGCACTAGTGCGGTAATATACGTCATTACAAAATTTAAATAAGTGTCAAATCAGTGTCATTACATGACAGTTGTAGATAAATGTTATTTACAAGGAATGTTGACAGTGTGATTTTTAACGTTTACAGACATGTGCGTAGAAAAAAGGTATTAATAATATTGACAGTAAAGTAAAATCTATTGTCGAGAATGTTCTGATAAGAGATACAAAGGCTTATTTTACTTGCTGCAAGCATAATTTGTGTTCAACAACTAGAACTGTTAACCTCTGCAAGACTGTTATTCTCCTATAATTTTCTTGATTTTCCCACTGTTTTTTAACTGATATTTTGGATAAATACCAATACACTATAAACCTCGAAATATTTTATGACCGCTCGAGAAAACTTTATCTCGATTTTTCCTCTATTTTCTCCGTATCTCCGACAATTCGTTAATTTCTTAAAACAATTTTCAGGTCCAGTGGGAAATTGTTTCATCACCGGCCTATTATTTCCACCCTTTCGAGTAGATTTATTTTGATAAATCGTTTTTCCGGAAAAGAAATGGTGATATATAGCCACTTCGACATCAACTTTGCCAGAAAACTAATGGCCGGTCATTAAACTCGTATCATTTTTTAGAAATTTTTCGACTTCCTGCTGGAATCTCACTCTCGCACAGTTTAATATATTTTCTGGAATTCGTTGAAACATTAGTTTTTGAAATTAACAATTTTGTTATTTAGGAAATTGTTCGGATCGTTCTTCAGCTAACTAGTCGGGATTTGTTTTAGCTCTTCAGGAAATGAATAGGTATCCGGGTGTCCGCGCGAAAACTTTAAATGGAATTATTTCTGGTGTTTTAAAATATACCGACTTGAAATTCTGGAAGGTCATTAAGGAAGTAGGGGGTAAATTAATAGTGTATAATATACCACTCCAACGTGATATCTGCCGCCCCCAGCCACCCTCGGTTCAAAAGTTTAAATGACACCCTGTATTTTTTTTACATATTCTGAAAGAGCGTAGTTTTTTTAGTATCTCTATGTGAAAAAATTACTTAATTACATAATGAACTTTGAAAGATATTTACAGCTAAAGGTTCAGATACCAGATATTAAAAAAAAGAACTAGTAACCTTGGACAGTAGACAAATTTCGAAATAATTAAAGCAGATAGAAACAAAAAAATCTAATTATCCAAAGAATATAACTTATCACAAAAAAATACAACTTATCACAAAAATAGGTATTCTTATAGACCAACAAAATTTCGCTTTATAAACTAAAGTAACGCCAGCAATTGACCGCTAGCAGTTTACCGCCGAGCAATTCGTTGCCTAAGCAATTTATAGCCCACAATTGACCGCCAGCACATTTATCGCCATATAATACATATAAGCATTTATATACATTTATTGGTAATTTTAAATTAAAAATATGTTTTTTGAAGGTATTGTTTAAAAATTTAGTAGTAGTTATAGCTAAAAATGGAAGTTATATGCTAAGTTAAAAATTATGTAAAGAGGGACGTCTTAGATAAAAAAAATATTGGAAAAAGGAGGAAAAGGGAAAAAAGCTGAAAACGCAACTTCCAAAAGATTCACTTTACATCTCAGGTATACATTTTTTGAATCGAATATTAGAGAAAAATATAAAAGTGCGAGAATATACAGGGTGTTCCATTGTAAAAACATGGGAGTAGCCATGGGGAGACAGAGTAGAAGTTACAACGAGTATACATAAGCAGAAAGACATCCCCATTTAAATGATTTTTGACTTATTTTCTTATAACAGTCTTAATTTTAAAATAATTATTTAGCTTGATATTTAGCGTTTTCTTTGAAATTTTCTATAAAATACCCAAATTGGAGATCCTGTTTTTTAATGATTTTTTTTTCTACACCCACATAGATATTAGCTAATCTACGCACAGAATACAAAATTAAAAAGTATGCTATTGCGTTTAACGGAACGAATATATTTCATATCAATTCTAGGTAGTGACTGCAAAAAAATAAAATCCACCAAACACAGTTCATATTTTGGACACCAAACTACTACTATTTTTAAAATTTTAAATAAGTGACAATTTTGTCAAAATAATTGTTAGTATCTCTTTTTTTTTATCTTTATTTTATAAATTAGTAAAAGTATTTTAAAATTGGTCATTTTATCTTAATAACCTAAAATATTTTTTTAAATTTGTAGATTTTTCGTAAGTTGATCGTAGAAACAATATACTGTACAACTCAAGTTAATTATCCATATTGCACTTAGACCATTGAACACTTCACCTACGGCATCGTGCGATATGGCCATCATATCCACTTTTGTTGTACAAATTACTATTTTAATGGTGTAGTCGGTAGTGGTGAGAAGAGCTGAAATCTTATGAAATCAGTTCAATTGGCTGCCAGTAAATAAAACAGTTTTGAAACATTTAATAACGAATTAGGTTCGTTGAATTTTAATAAATTGCGTTTTCTATATGCAATATCTGTTAAAAACAAATCACCATTAATAATTATGGTAATTATTATTATTTTTAGTTGCAGGGTCAAATGTTTGTATCTAAAAAAGTGGTGCTAGTTTGTAATGTGTACAGGACCTCTAGACTTTAATTTTTTACATTTGATCCAAAAATTATAAACATCCTGCGTAAAAACCGTTCTGTAAATTATAATAAAGCATGTTGTTTCTATTTGTCTTTAGTTTAGACTAAGACGAAACCACACGAAACCATAACGTGAAATGTTAATAAAGTATATATTAATAAATGTCAATTGTTTGTTAAGGACATAAATCATAATTTTACTTGTTAGAAAAGTTATAATTATTCATTTTCGTTAAATTAATGCATTCAAATGACCATTAATTAGATCACGTACCAAATCAGTTTAATGGCGTTATTCTAGGAATAACAACAATTTTAGGTAGACAATATTTACTAATTAAACTTATTTTCTTACAGTAATTATATTTCAATATATTTAAAAACATATAGTTATAAATCTCAATTATGTCAAATAATAAAGCAATCTAGTTTTTGGATCACAAAATTTCCAATGCCAAAACTTTAAAAACACCTAAGACATTAAAGTATTATACATGTTGCAACTGCAGTATCTTAATAACTTTAAACATATTTAATAAAATAATTTCGAACAATACAGCAAATTCACAAGTAGAAAATTAGCAAATACACCTACCTTAAAGATAAATAAAAAAAATATTACATTAAAAACTCCTAATTCATTTTAAAAAGACCAATAACTCTATATATTTCCTGGCAATAAATATGCTGGCGGTCAATTTTAGATTATTAATTGCTTATACGATGAATTTTATTGCTGTGGCGGTAAACTGCTAGCGGTTAATTGCTGGCGGTCAATTGCTGGCGGTCAATTGCTGGCGGTCAATTGCTGGCGGTCAATTGCTGGCGGTCAATTGCTGGCGGTCAATTGCTGGCGGTCAATTGCTGGCGGTCAATTGCTGGCGGTCAATTGCGGGTGGTCAATTTTCCTAGACTCGGCAAATGTATATGTGCGTATATGATATATACAATTTTTTATTTTTCTCATAACTTGTTTTCATATTTTTGGCACTTAGACCCTTTTGAAGTTATGCTCTTTAATTATTATTTTTTTCGTTGACTCGGTACAAAGTAATACGTATTTTACTTCCATTTCCTGACTACTGCAATATAGGTAATATGCTATTTAAATCCATTTGCAATGCTAGAAATTAGAAAACTCCGACATACCTATCAACGAAACAATTCAACAACACAAAGCGGCTTTGCGTTTTCCGAAATTTCCATTGAACCGAAAGCCCCCAAATGAACGATGTTTTTGTCACAATTCCAATTGCCGCTTCTGGAAAACAAATAAACCTTTACGCGCGCCGTACGGCTAAACGCCCGTCCATAATTTTCCAATGGGTGTACTCAATTAAACTTTTCATTCGTTCGACTATATCCTAATTGTTTGTGCTTTATTCGTTTTCATGTTATTCGAATGGAAATAATGTTTGTGTAATCATATTGTTTTGCGGTTCTTGCGCCAATGTCGATGCCGTTTTAGTTTTTAACTACCTGCCCATCAGTCGACGCAAATTATTTATAAATAGTTTGCGCAAAGCGTTCGTTTTGTTTGGATATATAGCGTAAACTCGTTTTGTTTTCATATCTGCATTGTCCTTCGAGCCACTAATATAAATTAGTCATACCGTTGTCATTATTAGATCATAAATTGAATATGTCACTATGTTTAGCTGTTAATATCAATTATAAACAATTTGACAAATTGAATTAATGAAGATCAAATCGATGTCGCTATATATATATATATATATATATATATATATATATATATATATATATATATATATATATATATATATATATATATATATATATATAGGTAATCGTACGTTGAGGCACCAAAAACGCGTTTATATGGGCGAAGTGGCACCTATATTTACGTTGTTGCACCATTGCAAGGTGCCAGATCGTTTTATTGCATATTTGGTCGTTTTAACTCCTTACTAACCCCTCTACCAAATTTCAGAAAGGTGCCATTTCGACCATTTTTCTATAAAAACACGATTTTAGTTGAACCGTATACTCCCCAGAGGTCAGGCCAGTCGCTAACAACGCTCAGACTTTTACGACGTAGTGGCACCTCGCATGTAAAAATGCTTTCTTACTTTGTGGCACCTTACTTTGTATACATTTTCTTACTTTGTGGCACCCCAGTTTGTTTTCGTAAGTGAACGTAAGAGCACCTTAGGTCCTTTGGTAGAAATATCCCAAATACCGACGACCAAAAGAATATTATAATATGTATGATTCAATTCCAAATTTGACAATATAAATTTACTTTTCGAGTGATAAAAATAAATAAAAATAAATAAAAATAAATAAAAATAAATAAAAATAAATAAAAATAAATAAAAATAAATAAAAATAAATAAAAATAAATTAAAATAAATTAAAATAAATTAAAATAAATTAAAATAAATTAAATTAAAATAAATTAAAATAAATTAAAATAAATTAAAATAAATTAAAATAAATTAAAATAAATTAAAATAAATTAAATTATAATAAATTAAAATAAAATTATTTTTATGTTTTGCAATATTATGTAAAGAGAAAACTAGTGATCATTTTTTTAATATCTATTTTTTTATTTATCTTAGAACTGACAAGTATTTGTTATAATAATACTTTCCTTAATTCAATCTTACGAGTAAATTTCCTGAAGCCGACTGAGCCTGTGACGGCTATTATTTTTATTTGCCGTGGCGCTCAGTGACTTAGAGATGATTTATAGGGCTATTTGACCTAAAGGTGAAGAAAACCCGAAAAACTTCAAGCATTATCATCGAGGCGGTAAAGCATGGCGAATTTGTAATATGGATGTCATATTAATAAAAATTAAATTACTGAATACGGCACACACCAAATTCTATGACGAACCATACAAATTATTTACAAATTCACCTGTTTTGCCGTAGAATTCGAGGCCGTTTGTCTCTCAATTATAAAATTGCCTACAAGTAAATATAAACGCCTTAGACAACTACGCTACCGAGCCAACTATGTTGTTTTTGTATTACTTAAATTGATATGGTGTATTACATTACGACTATGAAAATTGAAATTTTTTACTCGAGTGGGACACAAGTGTATAAAATCACTTTTACACAAATGATTTACAATATTTTTCCTACGACTACAAATTCATCTTATAAAAAAAATCAGGAAATCTGGCTATAAAGTTCAATCAAAATGTGTCTGGTTTTTTTATATGCTTTATAAATAAGTTTTATAGCGTTTTACCTCTTGTGTTTTGTCGTAATTAAAAACTTAATTTCATTTATAAACACTTTCATAGGATAATAACGGTGAAATAACATTAGGTATAAAAAAATATTAGTTAATTTTTTTTTAATACAATATATAATAAGATGAACAATCGTGAACAAGAACTTTCTTATAATTCTACTTTAAATTTTTTGCAGAACAATAATCAAAATGGTACAAAATAAATAGCGAAAAGAAAAGATCGGCCATAAGATTATTGAAAAGTACCTATTTAAAATAAATAACAAAACACGTATTTTCTCAATTTTCATATTTAAAAAAAAAGACGTTGCTTCTATTGCGCCGCGATATGGTCGAAACATGCAAAATTAATAAAATTAAGCGCTCTGTGAACTGAGCTAACAAGCTTGTCGCATAAATTATCTAATCAAATATATAAATAAAAAAAAAATAAAAACATTACTTTAAAATTATTTTAATAATTTGTTAAAAATAATTATCTAGAATCTAGATATAGAAATCAATATTCACGATTTAAATTTACTATCTTGTGGCATAATAAATACGTCAATATTCTTTATGCAAATATTAGTAATGACCTTAAATCCTTTAAAACATGGTGTACTGCAAATTTTCTTTCATTAAATTAAAAAAAAACAAAAATGCTAAACTTTAAATGTAATATTTCTAATATTTTAATAGATAGTCACAAGTCACAAACTGTACAAAATTTTTGGGTTTAAATATCGACACGGATTTTAAATTCAAATCACATGTGGATCCACTTTTAAACAACTCGCATCGGGTTGTTATGTCATTAGAACTACCTCTCATGAATTAGGAGTTTGTGCAGCAAAAACTGCATATTATACGTTAGTTGACTCTCATTTACGTTATGCTATTCAGTTTTGGGGAGTCTGTTCTGCCGAATTATTTGGTAGAGTCTTTATAATGCAGAAACGGGCAATAAGGTTCTTATGTGGAGCACACAGATTAGTTTCATGTAGACCGCTGTTCTTACAACAAGAAATATAAACATTACCTTCTTTATTTATCTTAAAAACTTGTTGCATGATCCATAACAACAAGTCGAAATATAAATCAAATTCCTGTGTAACTCGCCAAACGAGTAACTTGAAATTGCCTATTCCCAAAACTGAACTTATAAGAGACTGCCAAGTACGGAAGCATCTCCATATCATGGGGCTGTCAGGATCCGCACTCTGCAGAGGGTGCAAACAAGAAGATTAGACCATCGAGCATATCCTTTACGATTGCTCGACGCTCTTATTTATTAGAATATTTGTGTTCAGCGAGTATTGGTTAACCCAGCCGATATACGAGAAGCAATTCTTGGCAACGTTTTCAACTATATTAAATCTGTAGGCTGGCTCACGAGCTAAGAGGTGCCTGTCATCTCAGGAGGATGCACAATGGGCCTAATGAGGCCTAAGTGCTGTGGAAGTAACCCACCCTCCACACGTCACAGATTATAGATGCCCTTAACGTTTGTACTTTCTTAAAATAAATGTATAAATACAACAGTAGTTATAATTAATTCATATCAAATTAACTAGATTTTTAGATGCTTTCATACTTATGTATATCACTGGTAATTCCCACTATTCCAGTATCGGTTCTTTAGTTTAATTTTCTATAAACTGAAACCATACATTTTTAAAATTAATTGCAAAAAATAATGCTTAATATCAACGGTGACACACGGTACAGAAGTCACCCCAACCAAACTTATCACATACCAAAATCCTGAAATTTGGCTTGGAAGCCAACGTGTTAAAAGCAAACGTTACACCATCAAGTTCTTCTCATTCTCAAGCTAACAAATTTGTTTTTCGTCAACTTTTTTTTAATATGATATATATGGAGCCAGAAGGTATATATGTACTAATTATATATACATATATAGGGTGCTAGAATGTATATATGTATAAACCATATATAAGGAGCCATTTAGTCAAATTAAGTGCCAAAAATTCCGGGTGCGAGAACGATTAAATAGTTTTTGGTGTGACTTCGTCGTTTTACCTGTATATATATATATATACATGGGATATAAATATAGATCTTCTAAAAATTTAAATTACCTCAAATTATACTTAAATATTTTTATATGTTATATATAGGTTATATGTCGGCAATAAAAACTCCTACAAGAATAGATAAGAATATTATAAGTTGCATTAATCACAATCATATTTATTAAAAACAAATAAATGTATTACTTATTGCCGATATAACTGACCAATTCACAACAATATGACAAATAATATTAAAAAAAACACGGGTTGCACTCCAGGAGTGCCGGCAGTAGTGAAAACTTGAATATTAACGTTGTGCATTTTTGATTTTTTGGAATAGTTAGGGAATAATTTTGAACGAATTGCTTTTATTATCAATATAAAAGTACTATCATTTATGTGGTAGAATACAATATTTATAGCGCTATCATACACACACATTACAATTTATGTTACATTAAATTACATTGTATTACATTAAAAAGTTTATCTCTCAGAAAAATCCACTTACATCCATAATTTCGATGACTTTTTCACCATCATTATTACCAGAACCATCATCGCCAATTTCTAAAACTGATACGATAGGTTTATGATAGCTGAAGTAAGAAACGAACAGTTTTGATTCGAACCTATTTAAATGTCTAATAAAGACCGCATCAATAGTAGTTTTGTACTTCGTTGTGCTAAGATTGCGATCATTTGACATAGTTAAACCAAATTCATTATTTAAAAATTCAATTAATAGTTGATTTTTATCGTCTGCAAAGTTTATGTTGAAATCTCCACTCAAAATCATTGGCAATTCATCAAAGCGTTTTCGATTTTTTTTTTTTGAAGCAATGCGGATGCGTCATGAGAATAAATAAATAAATTTTCGTACAAGAAGTCTCGTATAAAAACTTTTTGAAATTGAAATTTATTGCACGTTTTTGGCTGTTTTTTTTTATTTGGTGTCATCGGCATCGACTGCTAAGGTCATTAGCCTCGTGTTCTGTGTAGGCTTTGTTTTATAAAAATAGATTTTTAAAAAATCGATTTTTTTAATTAATTATTTGAAACCCTTACAATCGATTAAAAAATATCGACAATCGAAGGAAAACAATCGATTGTTCGATTAATCGATTTTGATGTTACAACACTACTCTCCAACCGTCTTACGAATTTTCGATCAGCCCACGTGTCCTGACGTGAGTTTCAGTTTTTACCCATCCCAAAAAAGTGCTCAACGCCGCTAAAGAAGTTTTCACTTCAAAAATAACTTACATATTTTATATTTTCCTCAATGCCTATTATTATTTGACATTTTATTTTTCATATGTAGGTATTGTATTTTGTGAAATATATGTTTTTCTTCTTTTACATAAATTTAATAAACAATGAACTGCAGATTTTGTTTATTTTATTTTGAAATTATATTTAGAAAAATATAATAAATCCGCGTGTTTCAATTAGGATTGGTCAAAGTGGGAGAAATCCCTTTATTATGGCTAAATTGTAAGTTACAATTATGTCAATATAAAGATGTTTTGCCCATTCATATTTACATTTATTGAATGAATCATACTAGAGTTGATTTTGGAAATATTGGTGCATAATTAAATAAGTACTATCTCTAAAAATTCGTCTATGCCCAGACAGCACACATAGTCCAATGTACGTCCACTTTAGATCTATTTGAGGGTCAGGACGTCCATATCCGACCATCCAGTGTACGTCCGTTTATGCTAATTAAATTGACAGCTGAATATCGATACCCAGAGAACGTCTGTTTTTGGACTTAATTTTAAGTTTAGTAGTATTTTGACGTCCAGTGGACGTCCATCTTAGGTCATTATTTATTAAGCCTACCAGATAATACACATCTATATATACTTCTTTTTTTAATATAACTGGTCATTAAAAATTGACAAATTGAATCTATTGCATTTCATTCTATCAGCGGAAGTTTGAAATCTTATTCAATTATAACTGTATCTAGTAAGAAGTTTTCAAGTGGTTCCTTGGTCGAGCTCGTCTAGCAATTGAAAGTGTAAAACGAAAATGGATGTGTCGTGAGTTCGATTCCTGCTCAGGTCAAGCGATTAAAAAAAAAATAAAATAAATGGTATATAGCGTTTTGCGAAAATAATAAACAAATTATTAATAATATAAAATAGTGTGTGGTAAGTTGCGGTACTGTAAAAAAAGTGGGGAAGTGGTCTCAATGGAAATATAATCCTGGACGTTTTTTGAATATCCAATATTCGACATCCAAATATATTCCAGAATTGGACGTCCTCTGAATGGACGAAAGTGTGCCATTTGTATACTTCACTGGACGTCCATTGGATGTCGGAAGTCCAGAAAAAACTCATTTTTGTACGTCTAGACATCCAAAATTGTATATCTAATGGACGTCCAATGGACATATTTGTATTGTCTGGGTGATAGTCAGGCCAAGTATTTAACTCTTAATACATAAACCTTAAATGACATCTGGCTTAACTTGGCGTGAAAACACTTGTTTCTACAGAAATGAGTGATAAACTTAAAAGTCCTTTTAATATAATATAAATCCAGAAATTCTAAAAATATGTAAGTACTTTTTAAACCTAAAAGCTTTAAAAATATAAGCACATTGCAAATATTTAGTTAAATCTCTTAAACTTAATGTCTTTTTAATTGTTACCTAAATTTTTTTTGGCACCCTTAATTTTATTTACCCTATTTTTACTTAAGGAAACGGTAATTTAATTTAAATATGGGGCTTTTATTACATTTTTAACAATAAATAAACTAAATATTGAATAAATTTTATAGATAAATTATAAAATACTTAAAATAATAAACGTCTTTTACTTTTATAATAAATAATTAATTATTACATAATGAGTTATATTTTGGTGCCAAAATTTCACCATTGCTATTAACCCTAACTACTTCAATGTAATTAAATCACATTACAACATATGCGCATGAACTATAACAATGATTTCAGATAATTTGCCAAACTATTTCGCTCAGTGTAGAAAATAAGCATGTTTTCTCAGCGTGCTAAGTTGTGTATTAATCAAAGTCATGCTGTGAAAAAGGTACATCCGATATCAAAGGCACCGACAGCTACTGTCGCTTATCCTTGATCGGTATTCTCAGATATAGGTATGTACTATGAAGACTAGAGATAAGGACGCGAATCGGCCTTGGTCAAATTTCAAATTTCCGTCCCTATTTTTATGGAGTTCCAAAAAACTACTGTAGTTGGCGGGTGGCAAAATAACGACGTCTATTTTCTATGCAAGTCAATGGGAATTAAAGTGATTTTTGTAAAATTTAGTGAAAAGAATAATAAATATAGTTTAAAAAAAACTAAAAATCACGCTTTTAGAGCATATCAAACTAAAAAGTTAAAAATAATTTTTCAAATAAGCTTAAAACAATAATAAATGGAAAATACTAGTATTATTGTGAAAAAAGCATGGGGCGCTTTGTCCATATTTCTCGTACATCGAGCGTTTAGGATTAGGAGAAATGATAGAGTTTTTGTAGAAATTACGAACATTAGTAAATGAGAAAAAATATATTTTTTTACATAAAACATTGTCTTAACAATAAATATTTTGATAGATTTCTTATATATTCTGTATTTTTATTTATTCTAAAATATGTATAAAAAATAATAGACTCAAAGGAGTCTTACAATTAAATAATATTTACAATGATTTGAAAAAGACTAGTACCAATAAACAAATAAAAATATATTGAGTAGATTTATAGTAAAAAGTCAAAAATATTTCACAGTTTCGCAGTGCTAAAAAATTCACTGAGCAAAACAGTTTTCAAATATCTATTAAAACTGGTACGGTGGAGAATTTTGATGTTTGAGGGATGACACTATTATTCATACATGTTTAAATAGCTTTAGAGATGAAGGGAAGCAGCGATAACAGTCTATAGTTGAAGCACTTCTGACTATCTTAAATACTTGAGACACAAAACCGTTACTGGGAGTGAAATTTACTAAAATACCTACTTAAATATTTTAATTTCATTCTTGTATTTAAATATTTTAACAATTTCAATCTTGAATTCTCTAAGTACAGATATCTACTGATATTGTGACTTCTCCACATTCCTTTGTAGATTTTATTTTTCCAATTTCATGGGGTGTTGTGGTTTATAACTTAAATGTAGTTCTGTTAAATTAATTTCCTGGTGAAATAAAAATAGTTTCAGATATTTCTGTGCTAATTCTGGACCAATTTTAGTTCATCTTCAATATACTACCTTACAGTTTTATTTTCCATGACTATTTGCAATATGTTTACATAATTTTTGTTCAGATGTTTATTATGCATAAAGGAAATCAATATTTTCCATTGATTATGTATATTTAAAACTAATAATAATTTTTTCTAGTAACATAATAAAAAGAAAACATAACCTTTCAATTTGAAAACTTTCTAAATTCCTCAAATATTCTGATGATTCGACAACACTGCAAGGCCGTGACGTCATAAATGATCTCTGACGTGCATCGGGATTTGTATTAAAAATACTATATATATATATATATATATATATATATATATATATATATATATTACAACGAAATACAATATATTAAAATCAAAATAAGGGTATAAAGAAGCACAGAAGAATAAAATCTTGAATAAGAGAAAATAATTGTTATGATAATTAATAATAATGAACATACCTGTATGTTAATACACGATTTCAATCGATTTAACTAGTACAAATAATATCAAGTACAAATGAACAACCCTGTATGTTTATAAACTATGTTAATCACGTGTGACCATTAATTTGAATTAATATAGCAAATAATAAAAATAAACAAATTTACAAAATAATATCCGGTACAAATGAATAACCCTGTATATTAATAATTTATTTTAATCTATTGTGATTAGTAAAATTGAAAAATAATCCAGCCCAGTATAAAGCAAATAGGTTCATCAAATAATATCTAGGATTAATGAACAATCCTGTATAACATAAGACAAGTTGAATCAATTTGACAATTAAAAGTTAAACAACACATGGGATTAAAAAAAAATAAATGTGTACACAAAATTTGACAAAACAATTACCTGATTTAGAATAACATGTTAATTGAGAATAGAACACCCGGTATGTTTTGCACAACTAATAATAAGAAAGAATATCTATAAATACCTTAATGAAAATGACGGCACAAAATAATGAAATTCGATATGCATTTATAGCGAGGAGAGCAGATGTTATCTTTCCTTAGAAACGACGGTTGTCAGGCGGTATAAACAGTTTTTGGGCAGTTTTTGATGTTTCTGGTAGACATTTTGAATTTTGAATGACATAAAAATTAAAATTGAAAGAATTAAAGTTAAATTTAACAAAAAGATATTCAAAGCAGAGATAATCATTTTGAAATAAATTTGTTTATAAACAAATATAAAAAAATAAGAGGTTAGTTGTAGTAATTTGTAATATAAGGTAGGAAATAGTTACCTGATGTATCGGAAGAAAGAACTAAATGGAATCTTCAAGGAATTCACATATGTCTAATAAAAAATTTAGGCTAGAAAATACTTGGCGTGGAGCTGGAGAAATCACGTGCCGGAATACAGATAAGTGGTAACCTAAAATAAACTTTTATACACAAATTGCCAGTAAAATAGATACGTTCAATATTTCTAAAGATTGCACCAGTTACTTACCAATTATATCGTAAATTCATATACAGACAGCAAGAGAGTAATAATTGCAGTTGCATTTTGTCAATAAACATTAAAAAACCCGTGGAATGAAACTAGAATTCGTGGTTTATCAAAGATTTAATAAAGTACTACATCTAGCGAACATTTTTGAACATGATTTAATTTAGAGTATAGGGAACTTTTAGTTGCAAAAGAGGTTAGTGAGTAAACTAATAGATGGCACGATTTGTCGTATAATTGCCATATTAAGTAGAATAAGTGTACTAATATATAATAGGAAACAAGTAAATTGGACCAATTTAATTTTAGTTGAAATTATGTAATTTAAAAAAAAAAAAAATAATTTCAACTATTAATATTAGTTAGTAACTAGATATAAGGTATTTATTATTTAAAGTTTTTATGCATTAATTACACATTTTGCTGGATTTAATTGAAAATAAATGGATATTTTTTTTTAATTAAAAACAAATTTATTTCAAGAAAAACTATAGTACGGTAAAATTAGGTAAAAAAAAGGTACATTTTTATTAAGGTATTAAAAAAAAATAATAATCAGTTAAAAAATAAAAAAACAAAAAAATATTTTTCATATAGAACACGATTTTGACAGAACCGCCCTTGAGATGAGAGAATCTGTTTGCTTTAAAGACTGACTAGCTGGCTAAGAAAAATTAAGGTAAGTTAAAAAAAAAATAAAATATCTTAAATAAATTAAATAATATTTAAATAAAGTAAATAAATATATATAAAAAAATATACTATAAAAAATAAATTAATAATAAATTAATAATAATATAAAATAATAATAAAAAAAAAAAAATAAAACCATCTCAATTGTCACCTAACAACGTGGGGCTCATGTCAAACTGACAGGTGTATAATAAAATAAAAGTGTAAATATCATTAGTACAGTGAATAAAGTGAATATTAAGTGTAAAATAGTGTAAAAATAAATAGTGATTATTAAAGGAATGTTCTTTAGAAGTGGAAACAAAAAGATGGATAAAGCAAGTGAAGAGGTAGGTCAAGTAGGTCAAGCGGGTCAGGGAGACAGTGCAGAACAAGTAGAAGCAAAGATAGATGAAACAGTTATGAAGGAAAAGGAAACAAGAGGAGAAGAACATAATGAAGAACAAGAAGGAAGTACTACAATAGAAACGGTAGTCATAGAAACAGAAAATAAACAAATAGAAGGAAATCAAATGGAAGTATTAATCAGAATGATGAATAAAATAGATAATAAAATGACATTAATAGATAATAATATGATATCAATGGAAAATAAAATAGATAATAAAATGACATTAATAGATAATAATATGATATCAATGGAAAATAAAATAGATAATAAAATGACATTAATAGATAATAATATGATATCAATGGAAAATAAAATAGATAATAAAATGACATCAATGGAAAGTAAAATGGACAAAAATATGGCTTTGATGGATGATAAAATGGACAAGAATAGAGACATTTTGAAAAATGAGATGGGAGAAATGGGGAATAAAATAAGCAGAAAATTTGAAGAAATGGAACAGTCAATAGAAAAACAAATAAAAGAAACTGAAAGGAAAATAGATGAAAGCAGAGAAGAAGTTGAATTTACTATTAAGATAGTTACTACAAAATTGGAAAAAGAACAGGAAACTATTAAAAATGAAATAAAGGAGAATAAAAAGGAATATAAAGAAGAGATAAGAAAAATAGAAGACCAGGTTAAAAGGCAAAAAGAAGAAATAAAAGAAGTTGAAGAAAACTTAAGAGTAGGAATTAAAATATCAGAAGGAATGTGTATGGATGACATAATAAGCACAAATAATAAACTAAAGGATATAGAGAAAAAGTGCAAGAAAATGGAAGAAGAGAAAGAAGTAGAGCGAAGGCAATTACAAGATTTGGGACGGAAAATGGGGGAAAATAGAATAATCACGACCTATCAATTCTCAGAATCCACTCATAAATTTGACGGAAACATAAAAAATTTGCATCCAGTGACTTTTATTAAAGTTTTAAAAAATAAAACAAAAAATATCACAGAAATAGAAGACCTAAAAGAAATGATAAGATCTCATTTAACATACCATGCATTAACTTGGTTTTCAAGCAAAGAAACAGAAATGAATGATTTTCAGGATTTTGAAAATCAATTCATGAACTATTTCTGGGGAGAAATTGCACAAGCTCAAGTAAGAGAAAGAATGTATTTTGGAAAGTTCGATGAGAAGAGGAATAATAGTTATAACAATTATGCGATGCAAATGTTTTCAACAATAAAACACTTACAACCCAGGATAACCGAAGAGGAAATGATATTATTCATATCTAGACACTTTAAGAGTGAAATAGCACAAACTATCGCTATACAAAACATAAAAACATTGGAACAATTAAGCAACTATTTATTAAGAATAGAAAGAAATGCAAGCAATAATCAAAACTCAAGCAACATAAACAACAATAATCAAACTGGATATAATACAAATAATAATAATTACAATAATTATAGTAATCGTTTTAATAATAATAATAATAATGAAAATAGGAATCACAATAATCAAAATAACAACTTTTATAGATATAACAATAACAATAGACAATTCAACAACTATAATAACAGAACAGCAAATGACAGGTACAATAACAATTATAATAACACAGAACAAAGATATAACAGAAACACAAATAACAACTACAGACAATACAACAACTATAACCCATCATCAAGAAGAGAACAATATGAACATAATAACAGAAATGGAAGAGAAGAAAGGCAAGATAGAAGACAAATAAATATGACAAGAATAGGTGGAAGAACAAGAAGTGAAGAAAGAACAGATGAAGAAAGACATAGAGAAGAATCAGAAAATATGACAGGACGAACTCAATCATTAGACAGAGACAATACAAATAATCAAAGTTTCTAAACAAGCACGTACCTAACAGACTAAAATAATATAATGGGTAAAATTTGTATAATGGTAAATAATGTAATTAAATATAAATATTAATTTTTATAACAGGAAGCAATATAATAACAAATATAAAAAAAGGTACAATTTAACAAAGTAGACATTTGAACATATTGAAAGGCAATAAAAAAAATATAGAATAAGTAAGAACAGGAAATATTTTGCATACAAGAAATGAAGGATGGTTATGTGAGGATAAAAGGATAAAGAATAGGAATATTGAAGTTAAGAAGTTTAATGAAGGCGAATAAATGATTTGTGTGTAATGAGGATTAATGTAGTATAAAATGTATATTAAAGTATAATGATATTAAAATGAAATATAATGAGCTTATAAAATATTAAATATTGTGAAAATGATGAAGAAAAAATGTAGTAAATGGAAAGAAGAATTGATAGTGAGGTGTAAAGGATATCATGAAATGAAGAAGAGAGAAAAATAACTAAAAACAAGCAAGAGGGGGAATATAAAAAGAAATAGTAAGAAAATAGGAAGATAAATAGATGTCTAAAATAAATGAAATTATACATTGCGATTTTTTTTTAAATGCATTCAAATGTTGTACCAAACACTTATGTTAATAAACCTCCTGTTATCAATGAAGGACACCAGTTTCCTTTAAAAAAAAATATATATATAATAAATAGTTATGTTTTAAGAGAAATAGAGGGTGAGAAATTAAGAGGTATATTCCATATAAACGATTTATACAAATTTTGTCCAGAACAACATAACGATACAAACAACAAAAGACAAAACATTCTTACTGACAAAGACAATAATCAACAATAAAATAGAAAACGGTAAAATTTATAGTCAGTATTATAAAAGTGTTTATAATACATGAATAAATTTTAGGGGAAATTACAACGAAATACAATATATTAAAATCAAAATAAGGGTATAAAGAAGCACAGAAGAATAAAATCTTGAATAAGAGAAAATAATTGTTATGATAATTAATAATAATGAACATACCTGTATGTTAATACACGATTTCAATCGATTTAACTAGTACAAATAATATCAAGTACAAATGAACAACCCTGTATGTTTATAAACTATGTTAATCACGTGTGACCATTAATTTGAATTAATATAGCAAATAATAAAAATAAACAAATTTACAAAATAATATCCGGTACAAATGAATAACCCTGTATATTAATAATTTATTTTAATCTATTGTGATTAGTAAAATTGAAAAATAATCCAGCCCAGTATAAAGCAAATAGGTTCATCAAATAATATCTAGGATTAATGAACAATCCTGTATAACATAAGACAAGTTGAATCAATTTGACAATTAAAAGTTAAACAACACATGGGATTAAAGAAAAATAAATGTGTACACAAAATTTGACAAAACAATTACCTGATTTAGAATAACATGTTAATTGAGAATAGAACACCCGGTATGTTTTGCACAACTAATAATAAGAAAGAATATCTATAAATACCTTAATGAAAATGACGGCACAAAATAATGAAATTCGATATGCATTTATAGCGAGGAGAGCAGATGTTATCTTTCCTTAGAAACGACGGTTGTCAGGCGGTATAAACAGTTTTTGGGCAGTTTTTGATGTTTCTGGTAGACATTTTGAATTTTGAATGACATAAAAATTAAAATTGAAAGAATTAAAGTTAAATTTAACAAAAAGATATTCAAAGCAGAGATAATCATTTTGAAATAAATTTGTTTATAAACAAATATAAAAAAATAAGAGGTTAGTTGTAGTAATTTGTAATATAAGGTAGGAAATAGTTACCTGATGTATCGGAAGAAAGAACTAAATGGAATCTTCAAGGAATTCACATATGTCTAATAAAAAAATTAGGCTAGAAAATACTTGGCGTGGAGCTGGAGAAATCACGTGCCGGAATACAGATAAGTGGTAACCTAAAATAAACTTTTATACACAAATTGCCAGTAAAATAGATACGTTCAATATTTCTAAAGATTGCACCAGTTACTTACCAATTATATCGTAAATTCATATACAGACAGCAAGAGAGTAATAATTGCAGTTGCATTTTGTCAATAAACATTAAAAAACCCGTGGAATGAAACTAGAATTCGTGGTTTATCAAAGATTTAATAAAGTACTACATCTAGCGAACATTTTTGAACATGATTTAATTTAGAGTATAGGGAACTTTTAGTTGCAAAAGAGGTTAGTGAGTAAACTAATAGATGGCACGATTTGTCGTATAATTGCCATATTAAGTAGAATAAGTGTACTAATATATAATAGGAAACAAGTAAATTGGACCAATTTAATTTTAGTTGAAATTATGTAATTTAAAAAAAAAAAAAAAATAATTTCAACTATTAATATTAGTTAGTAACTAGATATAAGGTATTTATTATTTAAAGTTTTTATGCATTAATTACACATTTTGCTGGATTTAATTGAAAATAAATGGATATTTTTTTTTAATTAAAAACAAATTTATTTCAAGAAAAACTATAGTACGGTAAAATTAGGTAAAAAAAAGGTACATTTTTATTAAGGTATTAAAAAAAAATAATAATCAGTTAAAAAATAAAAAAACAAAAAAATATTTTTTATATAGAACACGATTTTGACAGAACCGCCCTTGAGATGAGAGAATCTGTTTGCTTTAAAGACTGACTAGCTGGCCAAGAAAAATTAAGGTAAGTTAAAAAAAAAATAAAATATCTTAAATAAATTAAATAATATTTAAATAAAGTAAATAAATATATATAAAAAAATATACTATAAAAAATAAATTAATAATAAATTAATAATAATATAAAATAATAATAAAAAAAAAAAAATAAAACCATCTCAATATATATATATATATATATATACATATATATATATATATATATATATATATATATATATATATATGTATATCTAAGGGTTAATTCCAAGACTTTTTTTGAGATTTAACGTATAGTTCCGAGACTTTTGTTGAGTTCCAGGACGGTCTTGGAAAATTTATTTGTCTAACGGTTTCTTCCAGGACGGTCTTGGAAATGAAAATAATTATTTGTCTAACGGTTTCTTCCGGGACGGACTCGCAAATATTTTGTCCCGCAACTATACTTTTATCATAATATCAATATATTATTTTGAATTCTTATGTGAGTCATTTTCGATAATATAATATTTTAAAATATCATTATAGAATTGCATTTCACATTGTCTAATTAAATGTTTTCACAGATCAAAGAAAAAATATAATGGCTGAAATCTATAATTTCAATTCAGTCAACACTATTCTTGCAAATTCGATTACACTATAATTTTTTCTTATGTTATTGAACTTCTTGTACCATATTTTTGAAAAAAAAAAAAAAAACAAAAATTTCCTCAAATTTTCTAAATAAAGGTTGATTATAAATAAGTACAAAAATTTTCTTTAATCTAAATTCTAGAAAGAAAAAATTCAGTTATTACTTATTTTAAACTAATTAAGGATCGTAGGTTTAGGATTTAAACCTGAATGGCTGCAAACCTACACTGAAAAAAAAAAGACGTTTGTCAGATTTTTATAAACAAATATGCGAATAAATCCAAAATGTAGGATAATTGTATTGAGAATAATAGTAGTATATTATTATCATTTTTGCAGATTAGATAGTTTTTCTGGATTTTCAAGCTGAAGATTGCTTAACTGTACAGAATGATACTTGTACATATAGAAATTATTTGATTGTTCAACGTATTGTATAATTCCGAGACAAAAGTGTCATAAAATATATAGTTCCAGGACATTTTAATCATAAAACGTATAGTTCCAAGACAATCGTGTCATATAGTATAACTCAAGATAGATACTTAGTTACTTAGATCCAGCTTTTCTCTGTAATGGAAAAGTTTGAGCAGGTAAATAAAATTTCATTTGATTTTTCACCAATATAACGATAATTTTTCTTTTAACTAATTATGTATTTTAGATTGTCTACTGATACTCACTGAGTAAAAAATGTTCCGGTTTTTGAGTTGATGTGCGAATATATTTGTTTGGAAAAAGTATCAAAAAATAAATGATATATTTGTTATCCATATTTTTTCCACTTCTGAATCGATCAAAAATATATATATATATATATAGAATGATGGCTCTAAATAAAAAGTAGACAAAATATGTCAAATTTTTTGATTTTTGAAAATTGTTATGTTGTAAAATTTATTGTACCGAATTCGAAATTCGAGATTCAATAAATATACAGGATGATATTTTGATTTTACATCTATTGATGTTCTGACGTATTGTAAAGTTCCGAGATATTATTATCATAAAATA
Organism: Psylliodes chrysocephalus; assembly: GCA_927349885.1. Taxonomy (NCBI): domain Eukaryota; kingdom Metazoa; phylum Arthropoda; class Insecta; order Coleoptera; family Chrysomelidae; genus Psylliodes; species Psylliodes chrysocephalus. Next base: position 21,567,352 of record OV651818.1, read on the forward strand.
TATAGTTCCAAGACATTTTAATCCTAAATCGTATAGTTCCAAGACAATCGCGTCATAAAGTGTACCTATAGATCGACACTCAGTTCCAGGTATTCTCTGTAATAAAAAAAGTTTGAGCAGGTAATTCAAAATTTATTTGCTTTTCACCAGCATACCGATAATTTTCTCTTCCAACTTATTCTGGATTTTAGATTGCGAAAATTACCTTCAAAAACTGTCTACTGATACTCACTGAGTAAGAATTGTTTCGGTTTTTTGAGTTGATATGCGAATACATTTGCTTGGAAAAGTATCAAAAAACAAATGATATCTTTGTTGTATATATTATTTCCACTTCTGAATGGATCAAAAAAATATACAGAAAGCTAAATGAAATGTAGACAAAATATGTCAAATTGTTTGATTTTCGAAAATTGTTACGTTACAAAATTTGTTGTACCGAATGCGAAATTTGAGATTAAACAGTTATACAGGATAATACTTGTGGTTTGTCATAAATGGATTTTTCGACGTATTGTATAATTTCGAGATATTATTTTCATAAAATATATATTTCCAAGACATTTTGACTATAAATCGTATAGTTCCAAGACAATTATGTCATAAAGTGTACCTATCGATAAATACTTAGATCCAGGTTTTCTCTGCAATAAAAAAGATTAAGGAGGTAATTTAAATTTTATTTGCTTTTCGCTAACATACCGATAATTTTCTCTTTCAACTAATTGGGTATTAATTTTAGATTGCGAAAATGATCTTCAAAAACTGTCTACTGATACTCACTGAATAAGAATTGTTCCGGTTTTTGAGTTGATATGCGAATATATTTGTTTGGAAAAAGTATCAAAAAACAAATGATATCTTTGTTATCCATATTATTTCCACTTCTCAATCGATCAAAAATATATATAGAATGATGACTCTAAATAATAAGTAGACAAAACATGTCAAATTGTTGATTTTTGAAAATTGTTATGTTGTAAAATTTATTGTACCGAATTCGAAATTCGATATTCAATAAATATACAGGATGATACTTTAATTTTACATCTATTGATGTTTTAACGTATTGTATAGTTCCGAGACATTATTGTCATAAAATATATAGTTACAAGACATTTTAATCATAAATCGTATAGTTCCAAGACAATCGCGTCATAAAGTGTATCTATAGATAGAAAGTCAGTTTCAGGTTTTCTCTGTAATAAAAATTATTGAGCAGGTAATTTAAATTTCATTTGCTTTTTACCAGCATACCGATAATTTTCTCTTTCAACTAATTCTTGATTTTAGATTGCGAAAATGATCTTCAAAAACTGTCTACTGATACTCACTGAATAAGAATTGTTCCGGTTTTTAAGTTGATATGCGAATATATTTGTTTGCAAAAAATTTTCAAAAAACAAATGATATCTTTGTTATCCATATTATTTCCACTTCTCAATCGATCAAAAATATATATAGAATGATGACTCTAAATAATAAGTAGACAAAACATGTCAAATTGTTGATTTTTGAAAATTGTTATGTTGTAAAATTTATTGTACCGAATTCGAAATTCGATATTCAATAAATATACAGGATGATACTTTAATTTTACATCTATTGATGTTTTAACGTATTGTATAGTTCCGAGACATTATTGTCATAAAATATATAGTTCCAAGACATTTTAATCATAAATCATATAGTTCCAAGACAATCGCGTCATAAAGTGTATCTGTAGATAGAAAGTCAGTTCCAAGTTTTCTCTGTAATAAAAATTATTGAGCAGGTAATTTAAATTTCATTTGCTTTTTACCAGCATACCGATAATTTTCTCTTTCAACTAATTCTTGATTTTAGATTGCGAAAATGATCTTCAAAAACTGTCTACTGATACTCACTGAATAAGAATTGTTCCGGTTTTTAAGTTGATATGCGAATATATTTGTTTGCAAAAATTTTTTAAAAAACAAATGATATCTTTGTTATCCATATTATTTCCACTTCTCAATCGATCAAAAATATATATAGAATGATGACTCTAAATAATTAGACAAAACATGTCAAATTGTTGATTTTTGAAAATTGTTATGTTGTAAAATTTATTGTACCGAATTCGAAATTCGATATTCAATAAATATACAGGATGATACTTTAATTTTATATCTATTGATGTTTTAACGTATTGTATAGTTCCGAGACATTATTGTCATAAAATATATAGTTACAAGACATTTTAATCATAAATCGTATAGTTCCAAGACAATCGCGTCATAAAGTGTATCTATAGATAGAAAGTCAGTTTCAGGTTTTCTCTGTAATAAAAATTATTGAGCAGGTAATTTAAATTTCATTTGCTTTTTACCAGCATACCGATAATTTTCTCTTTCAACTAATTCTTGATTTTAGATTGCGAAAATGATCTTCAAAAACTGTCTACTGATACTCACTGAATAAGAATTGTTCCGGTTTTTAAGTTGATATGCGAATATATTTGTTTGCAAAAACTTTTCAAAAAACAAATGATATCTTTGTTATCCATATTATTTCCACTTCTCAATCGATCAAAAATATATATAGAATGATGACTCTAAATAATAAGTAGACAAAACATGTCAAATTGTTGATTTTTGAAAATTGTTATGTTGTAAAATTTATTGTACCGAATTCGAAATTCGATATTCAATAAATATACAGGATGATACTTTAATTTTACATCTATTGATGTTTTAACGTATTGTATAGTTCCGAGACATTATTGTCATAAAATATATAGTTCCAAGACATTTTAATCATAAATCATATAGTTCCAAGACAATCGCGTCATAAAGTGTATCTGTAGATAGAAAGTCAGTTCCAAGTTTTCTCTGTAATAAAAATTATTGAGCAGGTAATTTAAATTTCATTTGCTTTTTACCAGCATACCGATAATTTTCTCTTTCAACTAATTCTTGATTTTAGATTGCGAAAATGATCTTCAAAAACTGTCTACTGATACTCACTGAATAAGAATTGTTCCGGTTTTTAAGTTGATATGCGAATATATTTGTTTGCAAAAATTTTTTAAAAAACAAATGATATCTTTGTTATCCATATTATTTCCACTTCTCAATCGATCAAAAATATATATAGAATGATGACTCTAAATAATTAGACAAAACATGTCAAATTGTTGATTTTTGAAAATTGTTATGTTGTAAAATTTATTGTACCGAATTCGAAATTCGATATTCAATAAATATACAGGATGATACTTTAATTTTATATCTATTGATGTTTTAACGTATTGTATAGTTCCGAGACATTATTGTCATAAAATATATAGTTCCAAGACATTTTAATCATAAATCGTATAGTTCCAAGACAATCAGGTCATAAAGTGTACCTATCGATAAATACTTAGCTCCAGGTTTTCTCTGTAATGCAAAAGTTTGAGCAGGTAATTCAAATTTCATTTGCTTTTCACCAGCATACCGATAATTTTCTCTTTCAACTAATTCTAGATTTTAGATTGCGAAAATGATGTTTAAAAACTGTCTACTAATACTCACTGAGTAAGAATTGTTCTGGTTTTTGAGTTGATATGCGAATATATTTGTTTAGAAAAAGTATCAAAAAACAATTGTTATATTTGTTATCCATTTTATTTCCACTTTTAAATCAATTAAAAACATATACCCAATGATAGCTCTAAATGTAAAATAATTAAATTGTTTGATTTTCGCTAACTGTTACGTTGAAAAATTTATTGTACCGATTTCGAAATTCGAGATTCTATAAATATACAGGATGATACTTAGGTTTTACATCTATTGATTTTTTGACTTATTGTATAGTTCCGAGACATTATTGTCATAAAATATATAGTTCCAAGGCATCATAAATCGTCTAGTTCTAAGACAATCGTGTAATAAAGTTTACCTGTAGATGGATACTTAGATTCAGGCTTTCTCTGTAATTGAAAAGTTTGTGCAGGTAACTCAAATTTTATTTGCTTTTCACCAACATACCGATAATTTTCTTTTTCAAATAATTCTGGATTTTAGATTGCAAAACTCACCTTCAATTTTTTAAAAACTGTCCTTATACTCACTGGGAATATATTTGTTTGGAAAAAGTATTAAAAAACAAATGATATAGTTGTTATCCATATTATTTCCACTTCTGAATCGATTAAAAGTATATACAGAATGATAGCTCTAAATGAAAAGTATACAAAAATATGTCAATTTGTTTTATTTTCACAAATTGCTACGTTGTATAATTTGTTGTACCTAGTTAAAAGTTCGAGATCAATAATTATACAGGATGATACTTGCCATTTGACATCTATTGAATTTTCGACGTATTGTATAGTTTCGAGACATTATTGTCATAAAATATATAGTTCCAAGACATTTTGATCATAAATCGTATAGTTCCAAGACAATCGTGTCATAAAGTGTATCTATAGATATAAACTCAGTTCCAGGTTTTCTCTGTAATAGAAAAATTTGAGCAGGTAATTCAAATTTTATTTGCTTTTCACCAGCATACCGATAATTTTTATTTAGTTAAAAAAAATAACCAATAACCATTTAATGTCAGTATTTAATTACTAATCTTTGCAAAAATAATATCCGGTCCATTATTTATTAGGACAGTTTTTCGAGCACACCCTGTAGAGCTAATACCAAATCTTTTAATTACAGCAGGGACAGAAGTTGGAAAGGCTTTTCATAGTTCTCCCACCTCACACACAGAAATTGACAGTTTTGCGGCGGACATAACAGAGGTGGACGGGATACATTGGCGTACAAAATTATTTTACAGTTGTTAATAACAATTTCGGGTAAATAGTTCCATAAATTGTTAGCTGTTGAAATTTTGTAGAATTATAATTTGGGATAATATTATTAATTATTTCTAGTCCGTAATTACATGCGATTTTGCGGTTCCGCCGGCAATAATTTAAAAGAACTTATTCTATGAAATGACACCGGTAGATAAACATAACCGCGAAATTCTCGAAGGCGACCGACGTGGTATGACGTTTACCTCTCTACCTACCAAAAGCCTTTCTATTATTTCAAAATTACGAAAATCGAGTCATATCCTCTATCCAGTACATATCTAATTAAGTCAGTTTTTCGAGAACACCCTGTATAGCAAACACCAATTGTTGATTTCTGTTAATTTTTCAAAGTTCCAGAACTTGTCCGAGGTTGCAAATGTACCAGTTTGTTAAGAATAATAATATTAACATTTGCAACCAACTTTCAAAACTTTTGCATTTTTTTTTGACAAAATAAGAGGAAAATAAAAAATTATTTTGGTATTTTCACAAAAAAATATTCCCGTGCAAAATTAAATTGGAATAGCTGTTCCAAAAACTTGTATGAGTTATGTCATCGGTTTGCAGCAATTTTGCAATTTTTTGTCTATAATATAAAAAAAAAACATGTTCCAGACTTTCAAAAAAGTTGCAGATTTGATATAATGTTGAAAATAATACAATAATATATTGCTTCAAGTTTTTAGCAGTTTTGCAATTTTTGTTCTCAACATTATAAACAAAAGCATCATTTTGCTATAAATTAACTAGTTCCGGACCTTGGAAATGGTTGCAACTTAAAACTTATTGTTATTTAGAGCATCCGATTAATATTAAAAAATTGGAAAACTTTTGTAATTAATGTGAAATATTCAAAATAGGATGTCTTCATTGACTGGCCTATCCACCACCTACAGTATATCTTTCAAACTAGTTTATGGCGCGAAATAGTAAAAGGGCGCCAATTACATAAATATATACAAGATTTCAATTGTTCCAAGACACCCCTTCTACCAATAATTAGTGAATTGCATTATCTACGCGGTTATATGGCATTCTGATTTCGACTTCAGTAGTAATAAGTGCTCTAAAGTGAATATTTTTATTTTTATTATTCAGAAATGAAAATAAACTACATATCTCAAATTTTGATCCAATTCATGAAAGTCGACAATATGAATGACTTAAATATTCAGATTTATGTGAATGTATATGAACCACTGTTTATTTATATCGAAATGTCCTGGAACTGTATGGTTAATCAAATAAACAAAACCTATCGAGAATGCGCGATTATTTTTTAAATTTTTGATTACCATTCAGAAGTGCATCTTATATATGGCCAATTTAACCTATATATAAGATAATCTTGCTGTTAACAAATCATCAATATGTTTGTCAATCTTCAAGTGATCATTCAGAAATGGAAAAGAACAACAATACTCAAAATTTGATCCAATTAATGCAAGACCACGTTATATATGATTCAAGTAATCAGATTTATGTGAATGTATATGATCTTCTGTGTATTTATATCGAAATGTCCTGGAACTGCATGGTTAATCAAATAATCAAAACCAATCGAGAATGCGTGCCTATTTTTAAATTTTTTAATTATCATTCGGAAGTGCATCTTATATATAGCCGATTCAACCTATATATAAGACAATGTTGCTGTTAATTAATCATTACTATGTTTATCAATTTTCAAGTGATTATTCAGAAATGGAAATAAACTACATATCTTAAATTTTGATCCAATTTATGAAAGACGACATTATGTATGACAAATAATCAAATTTATGTGAATGTATAATATGAACTTTTGTGCATTTATATCGAAATGTCCTGGAACTGCATGGTTAATCAAATAATCGAAACCTATCGAGAATGCGTGCCTATTTTTAAAATTTTTAATTATCATTCGGAAGTGCATCTTATATATAGCCGATTCAACCTATATATAAGACAATGTTGCTGTTAATTAATCATTACTATGTTTATCAATTTTCAAGTGATTATTCAGAAATGGAAATAAACTACATATCTTAAATTTTGATCCAATTTATGAAAGACGACATTATGTATGACAAATAATCAAATTTATGTGAATGTATAATATGAACTTTTGTGCATTTATATCGAATTGTCCTGGAACTGCATGGTTAATCAAATAATCGAAACCTATCGAGAATGCGTGCCTATTTTTAAAATTTTTAATTATCATTCGGAAGTGCATCTTATATATAGCCGATTCAACCTATATATAAGACAATGTTGCTGTTAATTAATCATTACTATGTTTATCAATTTTCAAGTGATTATTCAGAAATGGAAATAAACTACATATCTTAAATTTTGATCCAATTTATGAAAGACGACATTATGTATGACAAATAATCAAATTTATGTGAATGTAAATGAACTTCTGTGCATTTATATCGAAATGTCCTGGAACTGCATGGTTAATCAAATAATCGAAACCTATCGAGAATGCGTGCCTATTTTTAAAATTTTTAATTATCATTCGGAAGTGCATCTTATATATAGCCGATTCAACCTATATATAAGACAATGTTGCTGTTAATTAATCATTACTATGTTTATCAATTTTCAAGTGATTATTCAGAAATGGAAATAAACTACATATCTTAAATTTTGATCCAATTTGTGAAAAACGACATTATGTATGACAAATAATCAAATTTATGTGAATGTAAATAAACTTCTGTGCATTTATATCGAAATGTCCTGGAACTGCATGGTTAATGAAATAATCGAAACCTATCGAGAATGCGTGCCTATTTTTAAAAATTTTAATTATCATTCGGAAGTGCATCTTATATATAGCCGATTCAACCTATATATAAGACAATGTTGCTGTTAATTAATCATTACTATGTTTATCAATTTTCAAGTGATTATTCAGAAATGGAAATAAACTACCTATCTTAAATTTTGATCCAATTTATGAAAGACGACATTATGTATGACAAATAATCAAATTTATGTGAATGTATAATATGAACTTCTGTGCATTTATATCGAAATGTCCTGGAACTGCATGGTTAATCAAATAATCGAAACCTATCGAGAAGGCGTGCCTATTTTTAAAATTTTTAATTATCATTCGGAAGTGCATCTTATATATAGCCGATTCAACCTATATATAAGACAATGTTGCTGTTAATTAATCATTACTATGTTTATCAATTTTCAAGTGATTATTCAGAAATGGAAATAAACTACATATCTTAAATTTTGATCCAGTTTATGAAAGACGACATTATGTATGACAAATAATCAAATTTATGTGAATGTATAATATGAACTGCTGTGCATTTATATCGAAATGTACTGGAACTGCATGGTTAATCAAATAATCGAAACCTATCGAGAATGCGTGCCTATTTTTAAATTTTTTAATTATCATTTGGAAGTGCATCTTATATATAACCGATTCAACCTATATATAAGACAATGTTGCTGTTAATTAATCATTACTATGTTTATCAATTTTCAAGTGATTATTCAGAAATGGAAATAAACTACATATCTTAAATTTTGATCCAATTTGTGAAAGACGACATTATGTATGACAAATAATCAAATTTATGTGCATGTATAATATGAACTTCTGTGCATTTATATCGAAATGTCCTGGAACTGCATGGTTAATCAAATAATCGAAACCTATCGAGAATGCGTGCCTATTTTTAAAATTTTTAATTATCATTCGGAAGTGCATCTTATATATAGCCGATTCAAGCTATATATAAGACAATGTTGCTGTTAATTAATCATTACTATGTTTATCAATTTTCAAGTGATTATTCAGAAATGGAAATAAACTACATATCTTAAATTTTGATCCAATTTGTGAAAGACGACATTATGTATGACAAATAATCAAATTTATGTGAATGTATAATATGAACTTCTGTGCATTTATATCGAAATGTCCTGGAACTGCATGGTTAATCAAATAATCGAAACCTATCGAGAATGTGTGCCTATTTTTAAAATTTTTAATTATCATTCGGAAGTGCATCTTATATATAGCCGATTCAACCTATATATAAGACAATGTTGCTGTTAATTAATCATTACTATGTTTATCAATTTTCAAGTGATTATTCAGAAATGGAAATAAACTACATATCTTAAATTTTAATCCAATTTATGAAAGACGACATTATTTATGACAAATAATCAAATTTATTATTATTAATCAAATAATCGAAACCTATCGAGAATGCGTGCCTGTTTTTAAAATTTTTAATTATCATTCGGAAGTGCATCTTATATATAGCCGATTCAACCTATATATAAGACAATGTTGCTGTTAATTAATCATTACTATGTTTATCAATTTTCAAGTGATTATTCAGAAATGGAAATAAACTACATATCTTAAATTTTGATCCAATTTGTGAAAGACGACATTATGTATGACAAATAATCAAATTTATGTGAATGTATAATATGAACTTCTGTGCATTTATATCGAAATGTCCTGGAACTGCATGGTTAATCAAATAATCGAAACCTATCGAGAATGCGTGCCTATTTTTAAAATTTTTAATTATCATTCGGAAGTGCATCTTATATATAGCCGATTCAACCTATATATAAGACAATGTTGCTGTTAATTAATCATTACTATGTTTATCAATTTTCAAGTGATTATTCAGAAATGGAAATAAACTACATATCTTAAATTTTGATCCAATTTGTGAAAGACGACATTATGTATGACAAATAATCAAATTTATGTGAATGTATAATATGAACTTCTGTGCATTTATATCGAAATGTCCTGGAACTGCATGGTTAATCAAATAATCGAAACCTATCGAGAATGTGTGCCTATTTTTAAAATTTTTAATTATCATTCGGAAGTGCATCTTATATATAGCCGATTCAACCTATATATAAGACAATGTTGCTGTTAATTAATCATTACTATGTTTATCAATTTTCAAGTGATTATTCAGAAATGGAAATAAACTACATATCTTAAATTTTGATCCAATTTGTGAAAGACGACATTATGTATGACAAATAATCAAATTTATGTGAATGTATAATATGAACTTTTGTGCATTTATATCGAAATGTCCTGGAACTGCATGGTTAATCAAATAATCGAAACCTATCGAGAATGCGTGCCTATTTTTAAAATTTTTAATTATCATTCGGAAGTGCATCTTATATATAGCCGATTCAACCTATATATAAGACAATGTTGCTGTTAATTAATCATTACTATGTTTATCAATTTTCAAGTGATTATTCAGAAATGGAAATAAACTACATATCTTAAATTTTGATCCAATTTGTGAAAGACGACATTATGTATGACAAATAATCAAATTTATGTGAATGTATAATATGAACTTCTGTGCATTTATATCGAAATGTCCTGGAACTGCATGGTTAATCAAATAATCGAAACCTATCGAGAATGCGTGCCTATTTTTAAAATTTTTAATTATCATTCGGAAGTGCATCTTATATATAGCCGATTCAACCTATATATAAGACAATGTTGCTGTTAATTAATCATTACTATGTTTATCAATTTTCAAGTGATTATTCAGAAATGGAAATAAACTACATATCTTAAATTTTGATCCAATTTGTGAAAGACGACATTATGTATGACAAATAATCAAATTTATGTGAATGTATAATATGAACTTTTGTGCATTTATATCGAAATGTCCTGGAACTGCATGGTTAATCAAATAATCGAAACCTATCGAGAATGCGTGCCTATTTTTAAAATTTTTAATTATCATTCGGAAGTGCATCTTATATATAGCCGATTCAACCTATATATAAGACAATGTTGCTGTTAATTAATCATTACTATGTTTATCAATTTTCAAGTGATTATTCAGAAATGGAAATAAACTACATATCTTAAATTTTGATCCAATTTATGAAAGACGACATTATGTATGACAAATAATCAAATTTATGTGAATGTATAATATGAACTGCTGTGCATTTATATCGAAATGTACTGGAACTGCATGGTTAATCAAATAATCGAAACCTATCGAGAATGCGTGCCTATTTTTAAAATTTTTAATTATCATTTGGAAGTGCATCTTATATATAGCCGATTCAACCTATATATAAGACAATGTTGCTGTTAATTAATCATTACTATGTTTATCAATCTTCAAGTGATTATTCAGAAATGGAAATAAACTACACATCTCAAATTTGGATAAAATATATGAAATATGAATCACTTAAACAATTAGATTTATGTGAATGTGTATGAACCACTGTGTATTTATATCGAAATGTCCTAGAACTGTATGGTTAATCGCAACCTATTGAGAATGCACGAAAATTTTTTAAGTTTTTGATTACCATTCAGAAGTGCATCTTATATATGGGCAAATCAACCTATATATAAGATAATCTTGCTGTTAACAAATCATTACTATGTTTGTTAATCTTCAAGTGATCATTCAGAAATGGAAAAAAACAACATATCTCAAAATTTTATCCAAATTTATGTGAATGTATAATATGAACTTCTGTTCATTTATATCGAAATGTCCTGGAACTGCATGGTTAATTAAATAATCGAAACCTATCGAGAATGCGTGCCTATTTTTAAAATTTTTAATTTTCATTCGGAAGTGCATCTTATATGTAGCCGATTCAACCTATATATAAGACAATGTTGCTGTTAATTAATCATTACTATGTTTATCAATTTTCAAGTGATTATTCAGAAATGGAAATAAACTACATATCTTAAATTTTGATCCAATTTATGAAAGACGACATTATGTATGACAAATAATCAAATTTATGTGAATGTATAATATGAACTGCTGTGCATTTATATCGAAATGTACTGGAACTGCATGGTTAATCAAATAATCGAAACCTATCGAGAATGCGTGCCTATTTTTAAAATTTTTAATTATCATTTGGAAGTGCATCTTATATATAGCCGATTCAACCTATATATAAGACAATGTTGCTGTTAATTAATCATTACTATGTTTGTCAATCTTCAAGTGATTATTCAGAAATGGAAATAAACGACACATATCAAATTTGGATAAAATGTATGAAATATGAATGACTTAAATAATTAGATTTATGTGAATGTGTATGAACCACTGTGTATTTATATCGAAATGTCCTAGAACTGTATGGTTAATCGCAACCTATTGAGAATGCACGAAAATGTTTTAAGTTTTTGATTACCATTCAGAAGTGCATCTTATATATGGGCGAATCAACCTATATATAAGATAATCTTGCTGTTAACAAATCATTACTATGTTTGTTAATCTTTAAGTGATTATTCAGAAATGGAAATAAACTACATATCTTAAATTTTGATCCAATTTATGAAAGACGACATTATGTATGACAAATAATCAAATTTATGTGAATGTATATGAACTTCTGTGCATTTATATCGAAATGTCCTGGAACTGCATGGTTAATCAAATAATCGAAACCTATCGAGAATGCGTGCCTATTTTTAAAATTTTTAATTATCATTCGGAAGTGCATCTTATATATAGCCGATTCAACCTATATATAAGACAATGTTGCTGTTAATTAATCATTACTATGTTTATCAATTTTCAAGTGATTATTCAGAAATGGAAATAAACTACATATCTTAAATTTTGATCCAATTTATGAAAGACGACATTATGTATGACAAATATTCAAATTTATGTGAATGTATAATATGAACTGCTGTGCATTTATATCGAAATGTACTGGAACTGCATGGTTAATCAAATAATCGAAACCTATCGAGAATGCGTGCCTATTTTTAAAATTTTTAATTATCATTTGGAAGTGCATCTTATATATAGCCGATTCAACCTATATATAAGACAATGTTGCTGTTAATTAATCATTACTATGTTTATCAATCTTCAAGTGATTATTCAGAAATGGAAATAAACTACACATCTCAAATTTGGATAAAATATATGAAATATGAATCACTTAAATAATTAGATTTATGTGAATGTGTATGAACCACTGTGTATTTATATCGAAATGTCCTAGAACTGTATGGTTAATCGCAACCTATTGAGAATGCACGAAAATTTTTTAAGTTTTTGATTACCATTCAGAAGTGCATCTTATATATGGGCGAATCAACCTATATATAAGATAATCTTGCTGTTAACAAATCATTACTATGTTTGTTAATCTTCAAGTGATCATTCAGAAATGGAAAAAAACAACATATCTCAAAATTTTATCCAAATTTATGTGAATGTATAATATGAACTTCTGTTCATTTATATCGAAATGTCCTGGAACTGCATGGTTAATCAAATAATCGAAACCTATCGAGAATGCGTGCCTATTTTTAAAATTTTTAATTATCATTCGGAAGTGCATCTTATATATAGCCGATTCAACCTATATATAAGACAATGTTGCTGTTAATTAATCATTACTATGTTTATCAATTTTCAAATGATTATTCAGAAATGGAAATAAACTACATGTCTTAAATTTTGATCCAATTTATGAAAGATGACATTATGTATGACAAATAATCAAATTTATGTGAATGTATATGAACTTCTGTGCATTTATATCGAAATGTCCTGGAACTGCATGGTTAATCAAATAATCGAAACCTATCGAGAATGCGTGCCTATTTTTAAAATTTTTAATTATCATTCGGAAGTGCATCTTATATATAGCCGATTCAACCTATATATAAGACAATGTTGCTGTTAATTAATCATTACTATGTTTATCAATTTTCAAGTGATTATTCAGAAATGGAAATAAACTACATATCTTAAATTTTGATCCAATTTATGAAAGACGACATTATGTATGACAAATAATCAAATTTATGTGAATGTATAATATGAACTGCTGTGCATTTATATCGAAATGTACTGCAACTGCATGGTTAATCAAATAATCGAAACCTATCGAGAATGCGTGCCTATTTTTAAAATTTTTAATTATCATTTGGAAGTGCATCTTATATATAGCCGATTTAACCTATATATAAGACAATGTTGCTGTTAATTAATCATTACTATGTTTATCAATCTTCAAGTGATTATTCAGAAATAGAAATAAACTACACATCTCAAATTTGGATAAAATATATGAAATATGAATCACTTAAATAATTAGATTTATGTGAATGTGTATGAACCACTGTGTATTTATATCGAAATGTCCTAGAACTGTATGGTTAATCGCAACCTATTGAGAATGCACGAAAATTTTTTAAGTTTTTGATTACCATTCAGAAGTGCATCTTATATATGGGCGAATCAACCTATATATAAGATAATCTTGCTGTTAACAAATCATTACTATGTTTGTTAATCTTCAAGTGATCATTCAGAAATGGAAAAAAACAACATATCTCAAAATTTTATCCAAATTTATGTGAATGTATAATATGAACTTCTGTTCATTTATATCGAAATGTCCTGGAACTGCATGGTTAATCAAATAATCGAAACCTATCAAGAATGCGTGTCTATTTTTAAAATTTTTAATTATCATTCGGAAGTGCATCTTATATATAGCCGATTCAACCTATATATAAGACAATGTTGCTGTTAATTAATCATTACTATGTTTATCAATTTTCAAATGATTATTCAGAAATGGAAATAAACTACATATCTTAAATTTTGATCCAATTTATGAAAGACGACATTATGTATGACAAATAATCAAATTTATGTGAATGTATAATATGAACTGCTGTGCATTTATATCGAAATGTACTGGAACTGCATGGTTAATCAAATAATCGAAACCTATCGAGAATGCGTGCCTATTTTTAAAATTTTTAATTAATATTTGGAAGTGCATCTTATATATAGCCGATTCAACCTATATATAAGACAATGTTGCTGTTAGTTAATCATTACTATGTTTATCAATCTTCAAGTGATTATTCAGAAATAGAAATAAACTACACATCTCAAATTTGGATAAAATATATGAAATATGAATCACTTAAATAATTAGATTTATGTGAATGTGTATGAACCACTGTGTATTTATATCGAAATGTCCTAGAACTGTATGGTTAATCGCAACCTATTGAGAATGCACGAAAATTTTTTAAGTTTTTGATTACCATTCAGAAGTGCATCTTATATATGGGCGAATCAACCTATATATAAGATAATCTTGCTGTTAACAAATCATTACTATGTTTGTTAATCTTCAAGTGATCATTCAGAAATGGAAAAAAACAACATATCTCAAAATGTTATCCAAATTTATGTGAATGTATAATATGAACTTCTGTGCATTTATATCGAAATGTCCTGGAACTGCATGGTTAATCAAATAATCGAAACCTATCGAGAATGCGTGCCTATTTTTAAAATTTTTAATTATCATTCGGAAGTGCATCTTATATGTAGCCGATTCAACCTATATATAAGACAATGTTGCTGTTAATTAATCATTACTATGTTTATCAATTTTCAAGTGATTATTCAGAAATGGAAATAAACTACATATCTTAAATTTTGATCCAATTTATGAAAGACGACATTATGTATGACAAATAATCAAATTTATGTGAATGTATAATATGAACTGCTGTGCATTTATATCGAAATGTACTGGAACTGCATGGTTAATCAAATAATCGAAACCTATCGAGAATGCGTGCCTATTTTTAAAATTTTTAATTATCATTTGGAAGTGCATCTTATATATAGCCGATTCAACCTATATATAAGACAATGTTGCTGTTAATTAATCATTACTATGTTTGTCAATCTTCAAGTGATTATTCAGAAATGGAAATAAACGACACATCTCAAATTTGGATAAAATGTATGAAATATGAATGACTTAAATAATTAGATTTATGTGAATGTGTATGAACCACTGTGTATTTATATCGAAATGTCCTAGAACTGTATGGTTAATCGCAACCTATTGAGAATGCACGAAAATGTTTTAAGTTTTTGATTACCATTCAGAAGTGCATCTTATATATGGGCGAATCAACCTATATATAAGATAATCTTGCTGTTAACAAATCATTACTATGTTTGTTAATCTTTAAGTGATCATTCAGAAATGGAAAAAAACAACATATCTCAAAATTTCATCCAATTAATGCAAGACGACGTTATATATGATTCAAGTAATGAGATTTATGTGAATGTATATGATCTTCATTCCTATGTTTGTCAATCTTCAAGTGATTATTCAGAAATGGAAATAAACTACATATCTTAAATTTTGATCAAATGTATGAAAGACGACAATATGAATGACTTAAATAATCAGATTTATGTGAATGTATATGAACCACTGTGTATTTATATCGAAATGTCCTGGAACTGCATGGTTAATCGAATAATCGAAACCTATCGAGAATGCGCGATTATTTTTTAAATTTTTGATTACCATTCAGAAGTTCATCTTATATATGGCCAATTTAACCTATATATAAGATAATCTTGCTGTTAACAAATCATTACTATGTTTGTCAATCTGTAAGTGATCATTCAGAAATGGAAAAAAAAACAACATATCTCGAAATTTGATCCAATTAATGCAAGACGACGTTATATATGATTCAAGTAATCAGATTTATGTGAATGTATATGATTTTCTGTGTATTTATATCAAAATGTCCTGGAACTGCATGGTTAATCAAATATTCCAAATGTAATGAAAATGCGTGAATATTTTTAAAACTTTCGATTACCATTCGAGAGAACATCCTATATATGGCCGATTTAACCTATATATAAAGCAATGTTGCTGTTAATAAATCATTACTATGTTTCTCAATTTTCAAGTTACCATTCAAAAATGGAAATAGACAACATATATCTCGAATTTTAATCCAATTCATGAAAGACGACATTATATATGATTCAAATAATCAGATTTATGTGAATGTATATGATCTGTTGTGTATTTATATTGAAATGTCCTGGAACTGCACGGTTAATCAAAAAATTGAAATTTAATGAGAATGCGTGAATGTTTTTGAAAATTTCGATTACCATTTGAAATTGCATCTTATATATGACCGATTTAACCTATATATAAGACGAATAAAAAATGTCCCGGAACTGACCGTTGGATATATATATATATATATATATATATATATATATATATATTATTATTACGATATATAGTCTGTTCGCTATACTTACGCGGGTTTCGGATTAAAAATTTTATGACTATTTCCAGGTAAGTACCCGAAAGTTTGACCTGTTCTTTGGGGAAATATCAACTGGTTAAATGAAATGAAAAATAATGTACAACTTTTTAATTAAATAATAATAGAGAATCTTTTGTATAATCGAGAGCAGAATTAAACTTCTTCACTAATGGAGTCTAATGTGGCTATTATAAACCTAATAATAATTTTATATTACACTTCACACAGAAAATATGTTCTATGTATAATAAGAGGGTTATTTAGCTCAACTAAAATATTTTCTAACATAAAAATTTGTTCCATGTAGAGAATTTCAAATGAAAAATAAAAAAATTGAACTTGCCAACAAAAATTAAAATCAGTCATTATCATCCACAATATCATAATCGTCATCATCATCACTGTCATCATCATTAATTGTTATTATGATTGGACTTATTTCGTTTATTTTATTTTCACGAGTCCAACAATCTTCTATTAGTTTCTCGCACTTGGATATACAGTTCCGCCACACTTCTGGAGTTGCAATTGAATGTGCTTTTCGCCAAGTTTCCCGAACTGCGTCGTCACTATAACCAGTAGGCCCAATATGGTTGTCATAATATTGTTTTGCTATTCCCCATATACAGGGTGTTATTGAAATACACGTACATATTAAAATGGGGAATAGTATGTAATGACCAAAAACGATTGGCACCAATTTTAACTTCAAAGTCTAAAATTTAAATATTGGGGAAGAGTCCCCTTTTCCGACCTACTAGTTTCCATATTTAAAGAAGTAAAATAAATCGAAATTGAACTTACCCATAGAAATTGCACTGTTGCCGTAGCAAAACCAATTAATTTAAAATAAAGTTTATTACAGTAATTGTTCAAAATGCCGTCCATTATTATTTACACACACTTGTAATCGTCTTTTCAAAGAACTTTGAACATAAGAAATTAGTCTTGGATTTTGTCGTAGTTCCTCGGCTACCGCATTAACTTTATTGGTTAATAGTTCAACACTATTAATAGGTTCATTATAAACCAGTTGTTTCATGTGACCCCACAAAAAGAAATCGCATGGATTTAAGTCCGGAGATCTCGGAGGCCACTTAGTAGGTCCATTTCTGCCTATCCACTTTTGAGGAAATCTAATGTTCAAAAACTGCCGTACGTTTAAATCAAAGTGAGGAGGAGCGCCATCTAGTAGGTACCACATCCGTTGCCTTAATTGTAACGGTATCTCTTCTAGGAGTACTGGCAAAATATCTTCTAAAAAGTGGAGATATCCTGGCCCATTTAATCTGTTCGGGAGAACATAAGGCCCGATTAAATACTGATCTATTATGCCAGCCCAAACATTTATTGAAAATTTTCTTTGATGTCCAGTTTCCCTAATAGCGTGAGGATTTTCATCACTCCAAATATGCGTATTGTGCATATTGAACACGCCATCACGAGTGAATGAAGCCTCGTCAGTATATAATAATATTTTTAAAAAATCAGGAATATAAACACATTTTTGAATCATCCATTCACAAAACTCCACTCTCTTTTCTTCATCACCTGGATATAAGGCCTGGACTTTTTGGATGTGATAAGGATGTAAACCTTGTTCTTTAAGTGTCAGCCACACAACAAATGAGGACACTCCAATTTCAAGACCTAGTCTTCTACAACTTAATTGAGGCCGGTTTTCAACAGCTTCCAATATTTCTTCTTCGGCCGCCAATGTTCTTTGTGTTCTTGTTCTCCCTCTATCTGCATTGACACTCTCAAATTTTCCATGGTCTCTTAGATGCTGAACAGTTGAAATAAACGTACGACAGTCCGGAATTCTCCGATTTGGAAACCGTTCGCGATACAGGATTTGTGCTTGCCGAGAATTTTCTCCAGCTGCCCCATAAACCAGCACTATATCCGTTAGTTCAATATTCGTAAATAGTGGCATCGTAAAAAAATATTTAAAAGTAATCGTAACAACACTTTTTACCAACTTGGAAATGACGCGCTCGTGTTAGCCAGATTCGTAAATCAACTAAAATTTTAATAATCTATAGTTTCAAAAATGTATAGTTTAAAAACAATCATTTATCAAATATTCTAGTTTTTTGATAACGAGGGTAGTAAAAACCAGTCTTCGGAAATAGAAATTAATTCGAAAATCTTGGCAACATGGTTATTTCTTACAAGACTAGTTTTCTTATCATCTGACAAAAACTTGCATATTAATTACTGTTGATGTTTAAAATAGGTAAATAAACCTAATTTATATAGGTCATCCTCAACATATCAGTGAAGTACGTTTGTTTTAGAATTAATTTTCAAAAATTAATAACTCCCTTAATAAGGGGTATTTTTAAAAAATAATATTTTTCTACATTCAGTGGGGATCTGCGCAATACCCAGTTTTAATATGTACGTGTATTTCAATAACACCCTGTATATTCGATGGGATTAAACTGGCAATCATACGGTGGCAGACATAAAACTTGATGACCGTAACTTTCAATAATTTGATCCACAACAAAGGTTTTTGGTTTTGCGTGTATATTTGCCAAGCGTAATAATTCTGATTTTAATATATATTGAGGAAATGGTATATTTTCCTTTGTCAACCATTCTTTAATTTTATCAACAGTCCAAGAATTCGTTAGACTTTTGTTTAAACTTCAGAATGGTAAGGTGAATTGTCTAAAATTATTACGCTGGGCTCACTTAACCCTGGGAGAAGGTTTTCATGCAACCATTTTACAAACATTTCTGTGTTCATATTGTCGTGATAGTCACTGGATTTTGATTTAGATGAAAATATTAAATCAGCACCTTCTATAAAACCCAATTTCCCTCCTGCATCTAAAATTATGTGTCGCTTCCCTTCTCCATCGGTATGTTTGATGGACTTTACGTCATCTTGCCATATTCTCTTGGTTGCACCCCTAGAAAATAGCCATGTTTCGTCTAAATATATAAAATTCGCCCCTTCTTTAAATTTAGAATATTTTCTTAGAAAGTTAATTCTCTTGTGTACGACAGAACTTCTTTCACAAAGGGCCTTTTTGTTATCCTCCTTTTGAAATTTGAAACCCAAGTTATGTATCACTTGCCATAGACTTGTTCTGCCAATGTCGTCAAATTTTCTATCTATTAATTCCGAGAGAATTGTATTT
The DNA here is from genome assembly GCA_927349885.1 of Psylliodes chrysocephalus. Taxonomy (NCBI): domain Eukaryota; kingdom Metazoa; phylum Arthropoda; class Insecta; order Coleoptera; family Chrysomelidae; genus Psylliodes; species Psylliodes chrysocephalus. The sequence continues at coordinate 21,587,516 of OV651818.1, forward strand.
AAGGTCACATGTTTCTTGTTGGCTCTCATTCGATAAATGGTATCACGAATTTCAAATTTCTTTCCATCTGGAATATCTTTCGTTTTCAATGATGGGCGAGTTTTGCCGTGATCTTCTTTCGGTAGTTCACTATTGTGATTTTGTAATACTCCTCTTAATTTGGTTTTACTAATTCCTAGAGCATCGCATACGCGTTGTTGTACAGACTATTACATTGCTCCCTAGATTGATAGGGGGTGAAATTATATAGTAGCTAGCTCAGGTTTATAAATTACCGTAATAAAAATCTGGATAGCTGGGACGTGGAAAAAAATAAATCAGGTAAACTATTCTCTGATGTCTTTACTCAATTGCTGAAATACTTAATGGTTGTTTTTCTTTACAGAAATGGGGTGTGTCTATGTACAAAGTTTCCAAAATTGCTGACTATTTGGCACAATAAAAGACAAGAAGTTATGACTATATGTACAATTTATCTACTATTTACAAGATTCTAACCCCTCAGGCCCAAGTAGTACTACTTGTTTACAGATGAGTAAGTGTTCTTTTATTTTGATTCTATGAATTTATTATGCAGTTCTTTTAAATATCTGTATGTACTAATCTAATCTTTATATATATATATATATATATATATATATATATATATATATATATATATATATATATATATATATATATATATGTATGATTTAATAATTAACCCTCAAATCGTTTCCGTTTTAGGGTGAGTGTGGCCTTCCAAGGATAGCAGGTTAGTTACATGTAGGTAGAAAAATGGAGAGATCTTACTTGTGTTCTCGAAGTCTCCTCGATGTATCGAGGGGGGCAACAGACAGCACTGTAACATTCGCAAGCCCAAGAGCAGTCGATAAGCGGAAGTAATAAGCTCAGGAGTACCCTGTCTAGCAGACAAAAGCCATCGAAGGTGATAGTATGATAATGGTAATGCAGAATAGTATGGTAACTATAATAGGCCTTGTCTAGCCGATAAAAGCAGTCGAAGATGAAGGTAATACTAATGCAGAATAGTATCGTAACTATAACTAATAGCTAATAGCTAATAGGCCTAAAAGCATAAATAAAGCCAGATAGAGGGGCATGCAATTTAAATTTGGTCTGGGTGACTTACCGAGTAAGGTAGGGCCTTTTCTTTTTAAGTATCGCGAATCCACAATACGTGAAATACAAATCTTCTTGATTTTACAAGCAATACTTATAAGTATTTTGATGAAACTCCCTTTTAGGGATGGTAGAAAATCCGAAAATATTCGTTATAAAAAAAACCAACCAAAAAGGAAATGACAGAGAACCCAGAGAGAGAGATAAAACCACAGACACCAAGAAGAAACATGTACCTGATTAATAAGGCTAAACTGCCAATAAACAGCTTAATTATTGACCTAATTAATTAAATTATACTAAAATGAAGAAGAGAAGAATTATTGCATGTTCATGGTCAAGATTTGACATTAGCATGTAAATAAACAATCTACATATGTATAGGTTAGATTTTAATAAATTGATAAAAGTACAAAAGTCTATTAATCTTGTTGAATACTATTTACAAATTTAGGTGAGTTATTTTTTATTTATTTAATGTTTACTAACCCTAATTATGAATTAATAATAATAACTAATTATTTGAGTACGATAAATTTCTGACCCGTAACAAGACATTACCGATTTTAAAGGACTTTTTCATCCGTAAAATACTTATGTACACTACAAATTAGACTATCTACATCTAACTCACGTCTAGGCATTTTTAAAATTTCCACTAAATTTACAGTATACATACAATGTCAACACTTGCAAAGAATCAATTCAACTGCAATATTTGTAACAAATTTAGTACCTACCCTAATGTTATTTTAATTTAAATCTGACCATTATGGCAATTTTACCTAATTTCTTGGGAAGAGGCTTATTGGAATTGGTTGTCAATGACTAATTTGCATAATTTTGTTAATCCGAAACCCGCGTAAGTATAGCGAACAGACTGTACTTAGTTTTTATGGAATTAAAAAGATTGTAAATAAACTGTATTTTTTAAATTGCTGTTCTTGTACTAAAAGTTATTTATAAACTGGTTTTATACATCTAGATTAATGGTGTTAATTTCCTTGGAAACTACATAAATAATTTTAATACGGCGAAAGATAACAACGTAGAAAAGGCTTCTAGAAAATATTACAAAATCATAAACGTAATATATCTTCCGTTTACCACCGTTTATACACTCAACCGAAACTCGATTCTAGACATTAAAACGCTGTTGTAAAAAAAATAATTAACGAAAATTATTAACGTATAAAGCATAGTTTTTGTAATCTTGATAATACGGCAAAATTGTAAAATACGACGCCATAAAACTAGAGGGAAGGAACTTTTTAATAAAACCCCTATGTAGAACATAAAACGAAAAAAAAATCATTATTCACTTAAAAGGAACATTGTATGTTTCGGTGCGGTAAGGGACGGTTTAAGCCCAAATGGGAATCTTGATTTATTGTACCTATGTAAAAAATATCATTAATTTTCTTGTATATTAAACTCTGATTTTTTTTCAGCAATTAGAAAATTAATTGATCTCATATACTTATAGTGGTATTGATTTTTTGTTTACTATTATTTTTAAATGTGCTTTGAGTTTTAACAATTTTGTTTTATCAGTTTTACCTCTAATAAGAGAACATTTTATCTGGAAAAGTTATTGCTATTTATTTTATTATTTATTATACAGGTAACTGAGCCTTTGCACCACAGTCTACCATAAATTAAAAAAAAAACTTTTATTTTTAAGATTATTTTTGATTTTCAAAATTTTTTACTTTTATTTCGTAATCTAATTTATATTTTGTTGTATTTAAGGATTAATTTGGCGAGATGAAATGATACATAATCGACTACATGGAATATCTTGGGGGTACAAACCCCTCTAGATGTGTTCATGAAGGTGAAGAAGTGTTAAATGCTGGACATTTAATTATGTGTGGTGAATTGGATTCTACGAGCCAAAAAAAGAATATAGTTATGTGTGGTTTATGTTTACAAACTAGTGACTTGAAATCTCATGTACACGAAATAAAGTGCCAGCTGGAAATTATAAATAAAAAATTAAAAGTGAAAAACATTAACTGTTCTTGCAGGGCTAGAAATAGTGGGAAGTACAAGCATATTTCTGATCTTCTAATTAAGTGTACAAGGTGTTTGATGTTGCTAATTTAAAAAAGGCGTCATCATGCCAATACGATTCTTAATAAGATTGGAGTTATTGCTTATGTTTTCTGTGCATTTTCTGCAGTTGTTTTTTTGTTTTAGGGTTAATTTGGAAACATTGGAGGTCATTTCACAATCTCAAATAAAATAAACATGGTAGTTCAGTAACTGAAGGGTCAAACCTGTAGAAAATTCGCTGATGAGTTCCCACATAGCGCAATTTGTAGGTCATCGCATGTGTTTTTAAACGAGAAAATCCTTAACGCGTTCTTGGTATCGGAAGGGGCTGCAAATGGACCCCTAAAACCTGGAAAATGTGTTTTCCGCTAATATCTGACTGAATATGCCAATTAGAGAATTTTTGTTCAGACAAAAAATAAAGATCAGCTCATTATCTACAAAAATGGTTTTTATCATTTTCTTCGAAAATTCAATAGTTTTTGAGATAATGGCACTCAGAAGTCCCCTCATTTCAGCTGCTGCTCTACCTGCAAGAATTACGCTTTCTATGAATTAACGTGTAAGCTGGCGGACGAATTGTTCCATACACGGTAGGCGTTTCTCCTGTAAATAGTTGGTAACAAGTTTGTTTGACCTCGACAGTAGCGCGCTGAGCGCGTTATGATGAACTATAATTCGGTACAGTCGATAAAGTAGAAAACTACTAAGTAAAGCGATTTAAAAAATGGCGGGCTTCAAAATTTATGAAATTTGAAGAAATTTCAAGTAACATTTTTCTATTTTACAGCTTTTACTTACAATAATTGAAACAATAAGTAAAATTAATTATTATTGTAAGTAAATGCTGAAAAACGGAAAATGTCACTTGTTTTAAATGAAAAATAAAAACATTTTTAATAAGTTTATTTTATTTAGAATAGGTAACTATGTCATTACATTATATTAAACATCATATTCACAATAAACACACAAAATATTGCAGAATAAAAATGTAAGATAACAATGTGACAATTATTTTACTATTAACAAAAACTGGGTACAAATTTTAAAAAATTATAATTCCAAAAAAATTAAAAAAAACACAAAACAGTCATATCTATAAATACAATTATTGTTTTAAAAATCCCTAGTATTGACTTATTATTACACAAAATATAGGTAATTTTTCACAGAAAACAAAAAAATTAATATTTACAATTAATTTATTAAAAAAAAGTTATACCTACATTTTGATCCTAAGCCAATTAATTTTCCCTGATAAATTCAATTTTAATATAATAAAATATGTAAAATTAAAAGATTGTTTTATGTCCGATTTACAAAAACTTTAAATTGTTTATTCTAAATCTCTGTCAAAGTTTATCAGGCAACTAAATTTTAATGAATGTTTATGCAACCCACTTAGTCAAGCATTTTTTTTCTGACTCTTTTATCCATTAGTGTTCTCAAGCTCTATTGAGTTGCCTAAACATGTACGAAGATCAGTTGTTTTGAAGTTTTATTGGTTAAGCAACTATGGCACTGTACCACTCTTTTATCTTTTTACCCATATATCCAACTATTTCAGTCCAGCTTAGTTGCAATGCCCATTGCAAAAGTCTCCATACCCAGGGATATCTAAAACAAAATAATAAAGGTGCAGTATATCTTAAAAGTAATAATTAACATAGGTTTATATTTTTTTTTTAAATTCTTAGAAATATGTTTAGTTTTTTATAATAAAAGGTACACAAATTTTCAACAATTTCGAAAAACAGACATCTGATTTATGCTCTTGGTAAGCGAACCATGGAAAATTAACATGTTCGTAAAATATAAAATTAATTTTTTAACAATGCTTTCTATATGTCCATATTTGGGTAATATTTGATAAAAATATTTATAAATGGTACCTAAAAAATTAAACAATTTCTTTTTGAGCATAAATCAAAAGCTTTTTTATCATATTCTTTTAAAGGTGTAAACCTATGATGAGGTTCTACAGTACCTGCTCGTAAATTGCCTATACACACTTCCCATTTCTTACACGCGGTTTCTCCGACACATTCAATTTTGTCATTAAAAAATTCTAGTTTTCTTTTAACTGAAGTTATATTTGAAAAAGATAGTTTAATCAAAACATCACTAATTACAATTGCAAGTAAATTTGATGAAGGCATTATAAGTTAATGACATCTTTAGAACCTCAGTATATTTTTACAGCTATAAATTACTTAAATCTAAAATAATTAATTAAATTTTATTATCAAAGCCAGATTTACACCACCTCTTAATATTCAAATTTAGCTTTAATTTTATATATTTATAATAATTATACCCGTATTTGATCATATATTGTATTAAAGTGATATTGAAGAGATTACATTAGTAAAGTTATTGATTTCTTTAATATTTATTCATTTTTTAATTATTATATGGGTGCAAAAACGGATTTATATTTAGTGATCGCAGCGCGTGAAGCGCGATATGATAAACTACAAACAAGGAAACAATTGATGGTGGGTGTGGTTTTCCGGGTTTTCCTCACCTGTAAGTCAAATGGCACCATCAATCATCTTTAAGTCGCCCCGGAGCGCCACGGCAAATAATAATAATAGCCGTCCCTTTCCCCGGACAAGCTCAGCTTTTGGGGTTAAAATTCACTCGTAAGGGGGTGAATTAGGGAGAGTATTATTATTATTATTATTCCCGCCTATTATTCAAACCTTCTGTTTTAGTTTTTCTATGGTTCCATACCTCGGGAAAAAATTGATATTTTTCGATGATTCAAAGTTCATCGCAATGGGAAAACCCGTAGCTACAATTCCATGTGACTTGAAGTCAGTTCGTATTTGCCAAAAATATTTAAAAAAGCGGTCAAAGTTTTTTTCAACAATATTTAGAGACTGCTTCATTAATTTATTCATATTTTCTTTATTTATTCTAATTTTGCCTTCATAATGGGACCTTGGGGGGTCTTGAATGATCTCATAAATTGTTTTGTAAAACTTTTCTTGCGTTTTAATACAAAATTGATTTGTTTATTTACATGTTTTAGCCGATTTCGGAGTTCCATAGAATCTTCGGAACAAGCGCGAATTATAATCTTATGATCCGTTCTATTGATTTCCAATGCACATCATTTTAAAGCTTAGATTGTCTTCTTTTCGGGTATATTTTTTTATTTTTAATAGAGTCTAATAATTTTCAAGAAATGAGGAAAATGATCACACAAGTGAAAACCGGCTTTTTTTTTTTGTTTAACCATTTCTTGTTCCCCGCTCTTTATTTTTTGAGGATTGATAACTAGATCAAAGTATAGCTTGTATTCTGACCTTTCTATTGATATAAGTCAATCACCATATCCGTTCTTGGTTCTAAAAAGGTTGTTACAATTATATACTTCATTTTTACAGTGTATATTTACAAGTACAGAATTGGCTGAGAAATGAACTATCACCAGAGGAATGGGGCTAAAACGTGCAGGGGAAATGCTATTACCTGTCCAGAACACACAGGATCCGGCCCCACCGAAACTCTTGAAGATGATTTTTTGTCAGTGTAAGAGAGGCTGCGAGAAGAATTGTTCATGTTTGAAAGCAGGTCTGAAATGCTCGTCCATCTTTGGTTCGTGTCAGTTGACACAATGTTCAAATTATAAAAGAAATGAAGGTATATTCCCGGAAGAATTAGAGGTGGAAGTAGAAATAGAGGTGGAAGAAAAGACAGAAGGGTTGCAACTCGAGGAGGCAGAAATACAGCTGGAGGAAGAGAGAGAATACCGTTGACGATAAAGAATATGTATATGATTATGATGACTTGGAGTGGTTGACCACACCCTAAAGGTTATTATGTTTGTTTTATATCCAACCAATTCTTCCAAATAAATGTAAATTTTCAAAGACTTGCGTATTTTTTCCGAAATCCTGCAACCATATTACTCCGAAAAAAGTTTGCAAAAAAATCACAAAAATGCGAAAAATATTTAGAATAGTTTAGAATATTCACCACGCTCTAAAAGTTGTCATTTGCTTTTAGCCAAAACAATGAGATTCAAGACCTTGGCACAAGGAAAAATAAATTTTTGCAATTTTCTGGTAAATTTGCCACTCAAATTACACAAAACATTCGCTAATACAATTGAGAGAGGACAAGCGCTACTTTGCAGAAAAAAATCAGGTGAAATCCGCCAGTAATTTTCGAATAATCGATTATTTCCGAGATTTTCATTTACGGGCTCCCTAATTTAGCGAGAAGAGCAAAGGTGCTGGCGCCATCTGCAATTGATCTCTTAAGTCCAAAAGATGAAGATCAATGCATTACCAACCCCATCGATCGGAAATTCGACAAGAAACTACCATATCTATTCAATATGAAAATTATGGATTTTTCGAAGTCTGATTTTTTTAAAAATATTGGCATTGCGAAAGAATTGGTAGGGATCTTTTTGTAGATAATGAGCTGATCTTTATTTTTTGTCTAAACAAAACTTCTCTAATTGGCATATTTAGCCAGATGTTAGCGGCAAACCCGTTTTTCAGAGTTTAGGGGTCCATTTTCAGTCCCTTCCGGTACCAAGAACGCGTTAAGGATTTTCTCATTTAAAAACACCTACGATGACCTGCAAATTGAGCTACGTGGGAACTCATCAGCGATTTTTTACAGCTTTTGATTTTTTCAGTACTTCATTTACTGGACTATGGGCAAAACAAAAAAATTTGACTGAAGAAAAGTACCGTGCTGTATCGATAAACCAGATGCCTTGTAACAAAAATGTGAATGACAAGGAATTAAAACTGGTGGTTGATGCTGAAAAAACTGCACTTGCAAAGCATTGGTAGGTTTTGTAAATTAAAGAAACGTATTTGTTTTTTGATATGTGTATTGTACTTTCTCTTCAATAAATGATAAAAAAACAGCTCAAACTAATAAATAATTATATTATTTCTTTATTTTACATTAATAAATATACATAAAAATAACTAATTCGCAAATTAATTTTTCGGTTTGGGCGAAGACCAGTTCCTGATCATACCACTCTTTTGACAAATGATTTTAAAGAACATGAACATTATATTTCCAACATTTTAAAAAATGCTATTCAATCACCACTAATGATGGAATTGTATTCTTCTGAAGTTAGTTTTGAATGTGATTGTTGTGAACAATTGTATATTAAACTTTTTGAAAAAATAAAGAACCAATAGTTTTACTAATACAGCAGTCAAAAGCATGGTATGATCAAAGAAAATTTCTTGATACTGGATCCTGAGTTTATGGTTTATCTACCTATTCTAAAAACGACTGGGAAAATAAATCCATAAAGTATTTTTATCCCTTTATCTGAAGCTGAGGCTGGAGATGTTATCAAGAAGAAAACTGGCTTTATGGTTACAGAATGTGGGTTAATAATTTCACATTCTAATCCTTGGCTCGGATACTCCCCTGATGAAATTATAATGGAGGGAGATAAACCTCTAGCTTTATTAGAAATTAAAATACAGTTGGGTATGGCTATGTTAAATTTATTAAAATGCTATTTTTTAGTACATGCCTCATTTTGCAAATCATTACAAATATTTGAAATTGATTTTGACTATGAACTTACCAACAAAATGTTAACTGTCAAATATACTTTTTTTTCAAAAAATGATTCCTACTTTGTGTGCTAACATGTAAATACATATTATTATTTAAAAATATTTAGTTAATAAATTGTATATTTTTATAATTTTGCTCTTATTACTTTTTCCCTTCCATTTAAATTTACATAAAAACATCATAGCCTCATTTTCTGTATATTTTAAAAGTATTACAAGTTTTACCAAATATAGAAAAAAAAAACTTAAAATCACATTACATAAGATACCGACAATCCGCCAATATAGGGACTTGATAAGTTGATTAAACCACAAGCTATTATAAATAGGTATATGATTAATTAACCAGAGACCACCATAGTTTTGAATTTAAAACTTTAAAAATCTTATAATTTCATTTTCCCTCCCAATGTGAACACGAGCAGCTGCAATTTTTGAATTTAAAATACCCTGTTCTGCAGTCAGCTGACTTTGTTTTTTTTTTTTTAAAGGAGATCTAACTTATTTTATTTTAAAGATTTCACAAATATCATCTATTAGATATCTTTTATCTACCATAATTGCATCTTTGTGGCTATTAAGTTTGAGTATGATATCACTCTGCTTAATAATGGTTTTATCAGAAGCTCTTCCTCCGTAAGGCTCACTGACATATATAATGATACCCTCAGAAGATACACCAGTCATAAATTTCAAAGTTATATTTGATTTATATTGTGAATAAAACTTAATTCTACAACAAAGGCATTTTGGTTTCTGTATAAATATTTCTGTACAATCGATGACTAATTAAACATTTTAAAATCCTTTAAAACATATTGGCATATTTTGCTCATTTTCTTTTCCATCTGGAGACTTTATGGCACATTTTAAAACACTGCTTAAAATTGGAAACATATCAAAAATGTATTTTTTACAAAGCTCTTGAGACACTGAAAATAAAATTGATAAAGTCACTTAAGAAAGGTAACATTTTAATTTTGTCATCAATAGAAGGTCAAAGGTCTTTACAAAAACATACCACATATTCCTTAGACCAAAATAAGTCGATTTAAGTAAAATTACCTTAGTACAAAGTTGCTTCGTTTGGGCTCCAGAGGGCCTTGAAGTTACAATTTTTAAATCGTTTTTCCCATATAATTTTAAAAAGGCATATGCGCTTTTGCTGAAATTTGGTATATTGGTAGAGTTTTATGTGAAAAAAAATGGTATTAAAATTTTGTCAGATAATAATACATATGCGTAGAACTTGATTTTTTAAATAATTGCACCTTTAAAAATTCTACGCCAATGGAAGACAAGGAGTTTAGAGTATAAAATTTAGATTGCGCAACTCATTTACTTTAAAAAAGGTACTCTTGATAAGACTCGATTACTCTTATGGTTTTCGCTAAATTTCTGTTTTAATAATTTAGAGTGTATAGATTTCACAAAAAAATTGTTCAAAATGTTCACCATTTTCACGCATACAAAGATTTATACGTCGAAGAAAATTAAAATGTGTCCTTTCCATAACTTCTTCATCACCTCTAAGATTGTTTATTGCATCTTGAATACGTTGCCAGAGTTGTTCCTCATTTTCTACAGGTTCCCTGTAAACTGTGGATTTCAGATGTCCCCATAAAAAGTAATCCATCAGTGTTAGGTCTGGGGAACGTGGTGGCCAGTTTACAGGTGCGTCATTACTTCTGCCTATCCATTTGTGTGGATATTGTTTATTCAAGTGGTTTCTAACGTTTAAAGAAAAATGTGGTGGAGCTCCATCTTGCATAAACCACATATCTCTGCGAAGTTGGAGAGGTAAATCTTCTAACAATTCTGGCAACGTATTTTGTAGAAAATTCAAATAATTTTCTCCAGTTAATCTTCGTGGAAGTATGACAGGACCAACAATGAAATTACCAATTATTCCAGCCCACATATTAATTTTGAATTCGTGCTGAAAATGGTTTACCTTTATTGCATGCGGAATTTCAACGGCATAAACATGTTCATTATGGGTACTAGTTATACCTCTTCTTGTAAAACCCGCTTCATCGGTAAAGAGAACCTTCTTGACAAAGTTTGGATCTCTTTCTCTTTGCATGTTAACAAATCGACAAAAACCCAAACGAATTTGAGGATCATGGACTAATAATTCTTGTACTGGCTTCTTATAGTATGGATATATCAATTGTTCTCTAAGCACTTTATGAACGACATCTTTACTTACTCCTAGTTCCCTTCCAATTCGTCTGGTGCTTAATTCTGGATCTTCTTCAACACGTTCTAAAATGTCTTCTTCAACTTCAAAAATATTTACAAAACGTTCTCTTCCATTATCAACAAAGGAACCGGTCTCCCGACGACGTCTCTCAACAGCAGCAAAAGTTGGGTGGCTAGGTACACGACGATTTGGAAACCTTTCAGAGTACACCCTGACACTCTCTCGAGCATTTCCTTCACAAAATCCTAATGTCAGTAACATATCGGTATATTCTGCATTGGTATATTGTACAGCCATATTAATAAACCACGCATTTGTTTTTTTAATTATTGAGACAGATAGAACACTTTCAATCGTTAACAAGAGATTAGGTGTTAAAACTTGACAATATTTTTATTTAGATGAAACTATGGAAACCAACAATAAATGTTTTTGTATGCGTATTGCAGGCAAATAATTAATATGCCTCAAAAAATCGTACATGGCAAGAATCGAGTATTTTTGTTAAAAGTCTCGATTAGAGGTGTTGAAGAAGATATGAAAAAAGTACATTTTTATGTTTTTCATCGTATAAAATTTTGTCCGATAATAATACATAGGCGTAGAACTTGATTTTTTAAATAATTGCACCTTTAAAAATTCTACGCCAATGGCAAAAAATGGGGTTGAGTATGAAATTTGGATTGGGTACTCATTTACTACAAAAAAGTACCCTTGATAACACTCGATTTACTCTCATGGTTTTGACAAAGTTTGTATTTTAATAATTATTGTTTATGTTCTAAAATTACTAAAATGTAAATTTCGTCAAAACCATGAGAGTAATCGAGTCTTATCAAGAGTACCTTTTTTAAAGTAAATGAGTTGCGCAATCTAAATTTCATACTCAAACTCCTTTTCTTCTATCGGCGTAGAATTTTTAAAGGTGCAATTATTTAAAAAATCAAGTTCTACGCCTATGTATTATTATCGGACAAAATTTTAATACCATTTTTTTGCCAATATACTAAATTTCAGCAAAATCGCATATGCCGTCTTAAATTTATATGGGAAAAACGATTTAAAAATTGTAACTTCAAGGCCCTCTGGAGCCCAAACGAAACAACTTTGTACTAAGGTAATTTTACTTAAATCGACTTATTTTGGTCTAAGGATTATGTGGTATGTTTTTGTATAATTCATTTCTACAGCTTCCACAATTGTATCCAAAAGCTGAAAACTGTGAATGCCGGTGAAATTATTAAGAGTACTTTTAGGAAATCACATAATGTTGAAAATTTCGGGGTATTTACTTGTACTTAAAGTCTCTAAACGTAAGTGAATCATTCATAGTTAGTCTGTTCCTGTAAAAGCAGTAGTAGACTTTCTGCAGCTTCTAAATCTTCATGGGAATATACAGGCCTAGTTTATTCTTGTTCACTGCACTCACAGTCTATAGACTGAAGTTTTAGTGGAATTTATCATTTCTAACCTTTTAGTTCTTTGATAAACTTCAGGTTCAGGTTCTACAGCAGATGGAACAGATGAAATTGGAAAATTCTGTGTGAAAATAGCTGTCCACTTTAATCTTAGAGGTCGTATTGGTTATTTTGATATGCATATAAGGAGTAAAATCATCTGCGCAACTTTACTAAGTATTTAATAAAAGGAGATAGAAAAGACGGCCATTTTTATACAAACAAATCTAAACTTATGTAACCAATTTATCTTCGATCTTTCAAAACTGTAAAATTTTTAGTAAATTTAATTTTATTTTGTATTTGGTTTGTTCTAAAATATCTTGATTGTGGATATAAACGTTTTATTAGTTTAAAAATTTGTAAATTAGACTCAATATGTCTTATCTTGTAAAATCTGGCAAGATCATATTGCGACGACTGTTGTCAACATTTAATATTATATTCCACATGTAGTATTATCTGGCAAGAATAAAGGACCTTTCTATTTTTTAAGAATCCAAAACAAGCAGATCGCTTATTATTGTGGTGATCTGCCACATGAACTGGAAAAACTATCTTTTAATTTAATCTTCCTATGCTCTGATCATTTTAATCTCAATGATTTTTGTTTAAAAAATAGGAAATAATAATAATAAATAAACCCGAATATAATACTTCATTTAATAAAATTAGAAAAACTACTAAAAAAAGTACAAGAAGAGTATAATGTAGGTTAGATTACTACAAATTTCGGAACTTCAGATTATTCAAAAAATTTGGACGTTATTTTGATATCTCTGTATCTACTAGAACATAAATGAGACGATTACGGGTGGCGGCACAAGCCATGCAGTTCACTCAAACATACTGTTTACTATTTAATGATTAAAATTAATAATATTATACGTGAAATTAATTTTACGTATATTTTAGAATATCTAAAATAATTTATGTGAAATGAAAATTAGATATATTTTTTTAGCAGTTCTACAGCTTTACAGCACTTATGCACCAGGAGCCAAGGGTGGAAGGGGATCAAGAACTGAAAGTATCGACTCTACTTGACAACTGACAACATAAAAATGTAACAAATGATCCTCTACATTCTCTACAATATATACTTCATTAAAACCTATTTGATGTAGTTACTAATTATCTACAGGCCTTATCTTCTGCGATAATGTTCAATGTATACCTATTGTAAGGGGTTTTCTCGCCACAGAGAAAACGGTTCCTTACGAATGACGCTGGTTACGGGCGGTTCTCGAGCGCCAGATTTTTGGTAATGGTTTACTCCACAAACTCTCGAAACGGCGTCGAAAGTACTCGGGTAGCTACAGATGGAGATGAAAAATTCCAGGGGTCAAAGGTTACTTAGACACAGGTAATAGTAGGCCACAAGTAACGGGCTTTAATCGTTGCTTGGGCTGGTACAGAATTAATCACTAGCTGAAATATAAGGGGGAAATCAATTTAGGAATTAACAACCAGTAATACGGCAGGTTAACATTGACACATATATTGTGGTTAACTATTTACAATAAAAAAAAATAAATTAAATATTTCAACGCCCACCCTCACGGTAATATGTACAAACCCTGAACAAAAATAAACAAACAAAACGGACGGAAATGACTTTCGAGTAGTCTCAATCAGATGTAAAGAAAAAGAAATGAAATCAATACTTATAATTATCACGGTCGCAGTAAAACTTTATTATTGAATTGTTTATTCTGTTGTTGAGTTAGAAATGCAATTTGCTATTTCTTTCGGCAGTATTATTTCGGTCGTAGCAAAAATTAACTGTTAAATTTTCTAATTGGTATTTACAATCAAATATAATTGAATGCTTCAGTAAAACAAAATATAATATTGGTTGCAGAGAATGCGAGGAGACAGGTTCGGGATAATACTAATTCCAGAGCTGAAACCGGGACCCTATAAGAGGTTTACTCACTAGTGGTTGGAAAGTAAAACCAACTAACAACCGGGATAGTACATTATCCCTGAGTGAACCGATCGTAATCACGAGCCGCTTAAAACTGGGGAATGATACTATTTAATGTCAATTGAATAACGGAGTTTTACATAAAACAAATTTAATAACCGGGATAGCACACTATCTCTGAATGAGGCGATCGTAATCACGAGCCGCTTCAGACAGGGGAATGATACTATTTGAGTTCACTTACAATAACGGAGACTAACGCAAATGAGGGTTTCAGACGGAAAATAAACTAATAACCGGGATAGCAGATTATCTCTGAATGAGACGATCGTAATCACGAGCCGTTTCAGACAGGAGAATGATACTATTTTAGTTCTGTTGAAATAACGGAGACCTAACGCAAATGAATTTTTAGATATAGAATGAACTAATAGCCGGGATAACACCTTATCTCTGGATGAAGCGATCGTAATCACGAGCCGCTTCAAACTGGGAATGATGCTATTTAAATTTTCTTAAAATTTGCAGTTCGGAGAATAAAACAAAAGAAAATGCCTCGTCGCAATTCTACAAATATAACCAATCAAAACATTAGGCAATTCCCAAACAGTTCCAATTAATTATTTATTGGATAATGTTTTTAATAAACTGTATTATTTATTCACGAAAATTTCTTGCAGTAGGAAAAATTGACTATAAGACTATATTTACGATTAAATGAAAAATAAACTAATTAACGGTTAAGCCTTCAAATAAACTAAAATGAAATGTATAATTTATTCACATAAATTTCCAGTAGTAGGAAAAATTAACTATACGACTATGTTTACAATCGAATGTAAAATAAATTGTTTAACGGTGAAAACTTTAAATAAACTAAAATGAAATGTATTATTTATTAACGGAAATTTCCAGTAGTAGGAAAAATTAACTATACGACTATATCTACGATTGAATAAAAAATTAAATTGTTTAACACTCAAAACTTTAAATAAACTAAAATGAAATTTATTAAGAACGGTGTATTCTAACAAGAATAAATTAAAGTATTTTTAAATCAAAACAAATGAAATCCTAACTCAACACGGAATAAATAAAATTAAATCGGTTTCAAATAGCACGGCTTAAAGTCTCGGGCACGAAAGAAATTATCAAAAAAAAACTATCAACAAACTTTACCTCGCGGCGTGAAATAAATTTTCGGTATCGTAGGTATTTAGCGTTTAATCGACTATTAGATTTAACGGTGTCAAAGCAAGTCTGTTCGATAAATCGGTATTTTAGGAACTAAAAATTTCAATTCAATCTCGGACCACGTTTAGTCGTCGCATGCCCTACTACATCAGAAAATCCCACCATTAAAACGCGCGCAGGCATAGTACCTCGACGATGGTTTGAACAGCGATAAAACTGATGATATACAGGGCATATCCACGAAGTTGAAATTAATTGAAAATTGAAATTAATACCCGGAATTAATTAATAATAATAATAATGAAAATTGACTTCATTACACTATATTATCTAATTGTCTAGAAACCGATCCCACCGTTGTATTAAACGAAGTTTAAATAACTAATATTAATATGACATTGTAATTGTAAAAATGTAATTTTAATCTTCGTTTAGTAATTTAAACTTCGTTTAACATAACGGTGGAATTGGCCCAAAGTCGTTTTAATTATTAGAACAACGAAGTCCAGTGGGCTAAAGCCGATCCTTTAGCTGTTGTGTAACTTGTATAACGTTTCATTGCAAGACTGGCTGCAAATTGAATTTTTCATACAAACTCGCAGTTTTTATTATGAGAAAAGAGGACTTAATTAATGTACCTACTAATCCGAATCATTTTTATTTTCAAAAAATACTCATTAAAAACTTTCCCAAATATATTTAGAATATCAAAAAGTAGTCTCATTGACGTAGATAATGTAAGTAGTCAAAATTGTTGTAAACATAATATAATTGTCATACAGTTTGTCCCAAAAAGATTTATGCAAACGGAAAAAAGTTCACCATTAAATTTCGGCTTACAAAATATGGAAAAAAGCAAGAAAGTCAATTTAGATTCGAAAAAATCCCTAATTTACCATACGAAATTATGAAAATTACACCCTCATATTGCCAAAGTGAAAACAAACCAAAGAAAAATTAAAGAAGCTGAGAACTACAGAAAGAAAAAATGCATGCGAGAAAGTGATTCGAACCTGGAGCCTTGGACTTAAACCGTTCACTATTTAACCAAATAAGCGACCTTACACATAGATGTTGATGGTCTGAACCTTATAATATGAATAAATCAGCTGATGCTTTTTCAAACTTTTTTTCCTCCGTTTAAACGTCTAACAAAGCAACTTATAATTTAAATTTTTCGAAAAGTAGTTTATATTCTGATTGTTGTTCTCTTAAATTATTTACTGAAGCAGATTTTAATTTACCAGTTAAAGAACTAAAGGATAAAAACAGCAGGCATTGATGGACTTCCCCCATATATTCTAAAGGGCTGTTATAAATGGCTTCGTAAACCTTTACTTCATATATTCCAATTGTTTCTTCGTATGTTTATCCAACGTACTGGAAAACTTCCTTAGTAACTCCTATTTATAAAACAGGTAAATATACAAACAGGTACAAACTGTGAGGGATTGTGTAATGATACAAAAGGACATTCATAATTTGTATGAGTGAAGTCAAAGAAATAAACTTTACTTTAATATTACCAAATGTTATGTAATGACATTTACTCGTTTAAAGAAACCAGTTGTTTTTAATTATATGATGAATAATGAAATATTAAAGGCAAACGAAAAGATCAAAGATGTAGGTGTTACTTATACTAATCAGTTATCTTTTGCCCCTCACATAAAAATCTGATGTGCCCAACACATGACTTTCCTATCTAGTTAACCTATTGCAGCATCTCTAAAAATGTTTAGAGAATAAACTAAATATATACATTTTCCACATACATCTACCTCGAAACATTTTTCTATAGATATTCATTGAAGACGAAAATACTGAAAAATTTTAATTTAGCACTTTTCCTCCAATTTTTCCATTACGGTCCATTTTAGAAAAGTCATTTAAAAACAAAAATTATAGAGATCGATATCGCAAACAACTTTTAGATTAAC
Source organism: Psylliodes chrysocephalus (assembly GCA_927349885.1). NCBI lineage: Eukaryota > Metazoa > Arthropoda > Insecta > Coleoptera > Chrysomelidae > Psylliodes > Psylliodes chrysocephalus. The sequence continues at coordinate 21,605,005 of OV651818.1, forward strand.
AATTTTCTTAAAAATCAGAATTTTGCACATTTTGTCAAATTTCTCGAATACGGACCATTTCAGGAAAATTTGACATAGAACAAAAATTATAGATAATAATATTGTAAGTAACTTTTATTTAAAGAATTTTCTTCCCCAAACGTAAATAACGAATATATTCCATAAAATATAAAAATGACCACCAATAAAGTACCCCCCCAAATGTTCCGACTCTGTCCAAAATCTAATCAGTTCACCTCAGGTCGAAATAAAACTTAAGTTTAAAATTTAATGTTTTTTCCTTTATCCGTTTTTGAGTTTTCTTCAAAATTCGAAATGTACACATTTTCTCAAATATCTCGAATACGGTCTATTTTAGAGAAATTATTTATAGAATAAAAATTATAGAGAATTATATTATAAACAACTTTTATTTGAATAATTTTTATAAAAAACTATTTTTTTTTACATTTTGTCAAATTTCTCGAATACGGACCATTTTAGGAAAATTTTGCATAAAACAAAAATTATAGATAATTATATAAGAAGTAACTTTTATTTAAAAAATTTTCTTCTCCAAACGTAAATAACAGATATATTCCATAAAATATAAAAATGACCACCTATAAAGTACCCCCCCAGATGTTCCGACTCTGCCCAAAATCTAATCAGCTCATTGGACGCTGAAACAAAGCTTAAGTTTAAAATTTGGTGTTTTTCTGTGTATCGGTTCATGAGTTATGAGACCTACAGACACACACACACACACACACACACACACACACACACACACACACACAGACATCATCGCGAAAATAGTCGAAACGGATTCAGGGGACCTCAAAACGTAAAAATCCGTCGAAAACTCAAGGTCGAAAAAAATCATGATTCCTATACTTTCCTTATATCTGTATACAGATAGGAAAGTAAAAAATGTAATTAAAGCTGCAAGTTGGTAATTTTTATTCAGTCTCAGCTCTATAAAGTTTCCCTAAAAGCCACCTTTTTGACATCGTACAGAAAGACAGTAATTTTAGAATTACATTAGAACTAAATATCTAAAGCCTTGGTTTCTTTGAACACTCCGTCGCGGTGAGCGGAAAGTCCGTCGACCGCTGAGGACAGCAATTTTCGCCCGAGGTGGTTTGTTAAAAAATATAGAAAATGATACTTTCTCTATGTCTGTACGTGCTGTTTATGTATTATGAATGTAAACGAAAGGTACTAAAATGGTTGCAAATAAATTGTTTGCATTGTTATTATTGTTGGAAGAGGAAGAACAAGAGGAACTGGCAATTGCAGCTGTCAAAGTTTCCAATAAACCTGTGAATCAGTTGTTTTTGTGTCGCGATACAGAAGGTGCCTGTGCAGCGGAGGCTTTATGGAAATGAAACCAAATTTAGGGAGTATTTTAGACTTTCTACAGATCTTTTTGAATTCATGTTGAGTTTTATAAAGGACATAATTTCCAAGAATCCTAAAAATAAAGTCATGATGTCATCTGTATGTGTGAATTTGTCACTCATTGTTTTAAAATTAATAACAATATAGTCTCCGCACACGCCGACGATTCCGCTGATATCAAACTCAACAGATATCAACCGACTCTTCGCGACAAATCAGCGGCATGACGCCGTCCTGTTCAACTAAGCGGATTCAAGAAAACCATTCCCATTTAAATACTCTGGTTGGATAAAATCGTCAAAACGCGACGGTTGACGGACTGTCCGCTCACCGCGACGAAGTGTTCAAAGAAACCAAGGCTTTAGATCCTTGTTAAACAGTGTTAAATTTTCCGGTATAGTACCTCCATAAAACGTGAAGTGAATGCAAATTTGGAAATTTGGAAATGAAAAATCCCCCTACGAAATTATTAAAATTGAAAAGGCTAAAAATAAAAAAAAAATGCATATAAAATAGGTTGTCTCAGAAATATTTTCGCTTATTAAACCGTCCGCTAGCGCAATAGGCACATTCCCGAGAAAGAAGGCATTTAAAAACGGTCGTCTTCAGGCCAGTGTTAACAGGTCTTCTGATTTTTCAATAGATCTACTGATTTGGCTATGTGTCTACTGATATACTGATATCAATGTGAATTCTACTAAAAAAATTATTTTTTTTTATTATCCGCTTCTACACATTATAATTAAAAAAAAATTCAAGCCATAAAAAATCACAGCAATACACCCTATACAGCACAAACACATTTCGGAAATATTTCATCAATGTTACATTCAAACATTTGCAATGTTGTATAAATATTACGAAACATCCCAGAAACATTTCTGAATGTCCTCTTAATATAATATTTCACAGTAATATTTTTGAAATGAAAATAGAAATATTTTAGAAATATTAAATAGTAATATTTCAGAAATGTATTCTAGTTTTTTTTTCTATTATATTATTAGACTAAAAAAAAGACAATTAAAAATATACGTGTTTATTTAAAATACACAATACTCAAACATTGATTCTTAAACAAACAAATAAATAAATATGTTTAAAAGAATATTTCATAAAATATAGAAGTGAATTGCTTCATTTCCACCAATTCCTTTAAATGCACTAATTTGAAACAACTAGGTTTTTTTTTAATAAATGCTTTAAGTAAAGAAACATTTACGATTATTATAATCTAATTATTAAGATCAATTAGCAATTTTATTTTTGCCTAACTTATCTAGGGTTAAAAAACTTCATAAACTAAGATTCTACTCACTATATAGTGTACTTTAGAGCCTAATTATTTAGTTACACTACCGTTAACATATAACACTTAACCGCACTATACTCTGTTTTAATTTAACATCACTAAACTAACTCAAAAAGCCTGGTTCTCTTGAGTCTTCTTATTAGAATGGTATTGTTGAGGAGCTGGATAATCTCAAGGTTTCCATGTTGGAGCAGTCGTTGTTGGAGACTACTGAAAAATTTGTGTTTTGTATTTTCAACAGTCTCCACTTTAAGATTTCTATAAAGATCAGTATTACGGTAGTACCAAGATGCATCGACGATGTTCCTTAATACTTTATCCTGGAAACGTTGAATAACTTGGATGTTATTTTTAGCTGGCAAATTGCTTCATTTCCACCAATTTTTTTAAATGCACTAATCTGAAACAAAATATAAGTATTTAAAAAGGATTTATACAAATTATTTGATTAACAATAGTTTTATTAATATTGTTTTAAATTAACTATAATAAAACAATACTCTTGTCTAAACAAAAAATTAAGATCCACCTAAGCAAGCATTATTTATGTAGTTCTCACCTTAATTTCTAAAGACTTAGGGGGTTATGATTGACAACCTGTGTTATTTTTAACAGGTCTGTTATTTGATAAACACACAGAAATTACAACTTGTTTATAAATAACGTGTCTGTTAAAAATAACATTACCTGTCGATCATAACCCCGATATTCTGCTTCACATATAACAAGTTCACAACGCATAAATATCAAAAACCAACAACTCAAATCTAGAATTATTTAGAATATAGGCTTGTTTCTAGCTGGTGGCTGGACAGGGACATGATGAAATAAAAAATAAAATATTTACATATCCCATTTTCTTCTTACAAATCAAAAATTCTTCATTAATTGTTGGCCTTTTACAACATAACCCGTTTAGTAATATTTTGTGTAACATATACATGTAGCATGTTAGCGAAAAATCAAGTTGCTTCATTTTCCACAACGGTTGAAGAGTTTTATCTGGATCAAAAAATAAATATTAATATACTTATAAAGCAAATGAAGAGTGTAGGAAGAAAAAAGCGACTAAGTCACATTTTTGTCAAAATCGAACTGCTACCTTCCTATTTTGAAAAATATCTGTATGTTTCCATTAATAAGCCAAATTAGCAAATGCCAAACAGTGCATTTAAAATAATGTCCAAGGACTTTTCTACTTCTTTAGCACTTTTAGTATTTAGATTAAACAATTATAACTGTCTGGTAAATTAAGTGGTAAACTTCAATATAATCAGGCAGCATATATACAAATTAACATCCTTTTTTAATCAATTACCTCAAAGTATCAAGTCTAAATTTAAATTTGCTTTTCATTTTGGTAATTGTGACTGGGTTCCTTTTTTTACTGCACCCTTCAAATCTGTTAGGAAGCATAGAAAGTGGGGAATTAATAAAAAAAAGGTAGAGTGACTATTACTTCCCTGACCAGGCTATTTTGTCTTTCACAATGAAATACTGCTACTCCAAACGGCTTAAAGAAAGTGTGTACTAGAACAAATAAAAATCAGTAAGAGTAACAATCTGAACTAAATTAATATAAAAATCAAATGTGTTAGGCAGCAGGAAAAGTAAAGCATGAAAAAGTACAACGATGCAATAATATTACTACAAACGAATTAAAAAATTTTATACTAGAACAAATAAAAAAACACTCTAAATTCAAAATTAAAAACACAATTGAACAAGACCAAGTTGACAATGCAATAAACAATAATTTACAAAATACTTATTTATTCATATAGGATCCAGGAAACTCCCAAATTCAAACAATTAAACAATAATTATTACAGTTCATCAAATTTCTAGAGGCTTTCGACGGCTAGACAGAGAAAGCACTACTGACAGGCATCCCGACGGATTCACTCAATGAAAGTACACTCTGCGCATCAAGTATTTCACTATTTCATTCAGACGTAAATGTCAGATGTAAATTTCGCTAAAACATTTCTTTTATTTACGTTTGTGTTTTTTGCTCATTACAGTTTAATAGAACCTAAGTATGGAGTTTAATAGCAAATTAAGAGGCCGCGTGATTAACAGTCAATCTCGCGAAATAATAGCCAATGTTATAGAATTTATGAGAAGAGAAGGAAACTTTAATTCACCTTCAATACCATTTAAAAATGTAAATGATCGTGTTGCTGCAGCCACAGGAGTATCTAAAAACACTGTCGTCCGCATTTCTGGAGAGAAAAAAAGAATCGATAACCGTGAGATATCGGAATTTTCATCACCAAGACAAACCATTAAAAAAACAAAAACAGTTAATGATATAGATGAAGCTGCACAAGAATCAAATTTTATTTTTTTATTATTAGATAGCTATTTTTGTTTCTGAGTTGTGTTCATTTACAGGCTCAATTTTTTTCCGTTTCTCCTTTTTGATTTTATATGGGGTTTCAAGTTGTTTTTGACTTATTTCGACGTAAATCACAACAACACACTTTTTTAATAAAGCAAACAAGTGTTAAGAGGTATATGTACGTGTAAACTACAATTACAAAAAATTGATATGAAACCCATGAAACCACCAACAAAAATGTAAAGCTAGCTTCCGTACTAGAACATGGTGTCATTCGTCGAGATAATTTATCGTTTTGTTTAATAGATCAAGAAATGTAAATATTCCCCTGTTATTTTTTATAAAATTATAAGAGAAATAAATTTTTTTTTAAATAGTATAGTTTATTATTTTGTAGAAAAACAAAATTTTGAAAATTTTAGTAATGTTTCAGAAACAACCGTTATTAATAATAGGTACCATTTTCCTTAATAAGGTAGAAATAAAATATAAACTATTTCCACGATTTACAAAGGCCTACAAAAAAATTATAGGTATTTTCCGCTATCCTATAAAATTTATATTTTCTGACTCAATTTCAAAAGGTTGAAGGAATTCCAAAACACCTTTTATGGCATAATAATTATTTTCAATTCTACATACTATCTTTAGCTGCTTTTAAAAACGTTCTAAGAAAGTCCAATCAGACCAATTTAATCCCTAAACTATTCCACACTTTTAAAATTTAATTACCTAAAAATATTAAAAACTATTTAAAATAACTTGTTTAGCAGACTGTACAATAGCTATCTTAGTCACACGTAGCGCGTTCTCTGTCTGGGCGTCGAACACCTCTAGAAATTTGATGAACTGTAACAATATTATGATATTAATTACAATAAATAGTGGTAATGGATGCAAATGACCAATGACAAATGACACCCCTCTCCCAACTTCCATTCTTTCCATCATCAATTGTGGATTACTCTAAACTGTGTGTAGAGCGCCACGAGCGTCAATTCTTTGAAACTAAAACATGGTTTAAGTTTGGGCTATACCAATGAACTGGAGTGAGGTAGAATGCTTGACAATAGGCTTGAGATGCGACTCAATAACACAAACAGGTGATTTTTTATCTCACTCGGTAGTATTTATAATAATAATTTTCTATTTCATATTGTTATTGTCTGATCCACCAGCTTGTGGACTGGGAATCTAGGAATTTCAGTTCCTTTCTTTCGGGTCATCTTCTCTAAAATAAATTTTTTGAATTTGTTTCTATGTTGCCTTACTATTAAGAATATTTCTGCATTCAAGGATTTAGGAGGACTGATAATATTTCTAGAATGAAGCCATTTTGGAATATCTTCTTTTTCCATCTTGTTGTAGGTAGTGACTTCTTTTATCAACTGTGATAAGATCCATTATCCAAAACAATATTGGAGTTGGGCTGAAATTTTTTAATAATGTTCTGAAACATAGGGGCATCCAATTCTTCATGAAAGTCTCTTATTTTCTTTGACTCGAAGAATAAAAGTCCATCTGGCAAAAATTCATCGGTGCTTCCAATGTGGGTTATTATTAACGATTTCTTTTTTCTGTTGGATTTTTTATCTATAAAAGACCCCTTCCTAATGGAAGAGGTCTTTTGTAGATAACAAAACAAGCCTTAATAGGCTTGTTTTTTGGTTTTGACGGAGGAACCTTGCAAAATTTTTGTTTCTGTATGTCCAGCATTAATCCATGTTTTATATAGTATATATATATATATATATATATATATATATATATATATATATATATATATATATATATATATATCTGTTTTTTTTTTCTAAACTATCTAAACTATCTAAACTATCTAAACTATCTAAACTATCTAAACTATCTAAACTATCTAAACTATCTAAACTATCTAAACTATCTAAACTATCTAAACTATCTAAACTATCTAAACTATCTAAACTATCTAAACTATCTAAACTATCTAAACTATCTAAACTATCTAAACTATCTAAACTATCTAAACTATCTAAACTATCTAAACTATCTATCTAACTATCTAAACTATCTAAACTATCTAAACTATCTAAACTATCTAAACTATCTAAACTATCTAAACTATCTAAACTATCTAAACTATCTAAACTATCTAAACTATCTAAACTATCTAAACTATCTAAACTATCTAAACTATCTAAACTATCTAAACTATCTAAACTATTTAAACTATTTAAACTATCTAAAATATCTAAACTATCTAAACTATCTTAAACTATCTAAACTATCTAAACTATCTAAACTATCTAAACTATCTAAACTATCTAAACTATCTAAACTATCTAAACTATCTAAACTATCTAAACTATCCAAACTATCTAAACTATCTAAACTATCTAAACTATCTAAACTATCTAAACTATCTAAACTATCTAAACTATCTAAACTATCTAAACTATATAAACTATCTAAACTATCTAAACTATCTAAACTATTTAAACTATCTAAACTATCTAAACTATCTAAACTATCTAAACTATCTAAACTATCTAAACTATCTGAACTATCTAAAATATCTAAACTATCTAACCTATCTAAACTATCTAAACTATCTAAACTATCTAAACTATCTAAACTATCTAAACTATCTAAACTATCTAAACTATCTAAACTATCTAAACTATCTAAACTATCTAAACTATCTAAACTATCTAAACTATCTAAATTATCTAAACTATCTGTTTATGTTGATTTCTTGCGTCCGCTATTTTCCTTAAATAACCATGTCCCCTCGCAAATATTTCGTCTTTCACTGTTAAAAAGCTGTTTCTGTCACGTGTTTTGTAACAAAAATTTAAGAAAGTAATATTTTGACATAAACTAACTTTTGAATAATTTTAACTTGTTGTATGCTAGTAGTGTTAGTAGCAAGTTTTCGCACTATTTTTTACGCCACTGGAACATTTTTTTTTATTTTTTTTATTTTTTTTATTTTTTTTATTACATACTCTGTACAATTTTAGTTTAAAAAATAATAACCTAAAATAATAAGCTAAAATGAACGGTCTGGTAGAAATTGGTTCTAAACAAAAGTGTGCATGTACTTCTTTCATTTGTAAGACTAAATATTTTTAAATTCTAATCTAGTGTCAAATTTTCAATAGTTCTTTCTTGTATTAGACAAGATCTTGATAGATCAAATTTAAAAATTAAATTTTGATATATTGCAAATTTTTAATGTTTATTTAAACCTTTTAACACCCTATATCCGGATAACTAAGACCTTTAAGGATTCGTGTCCTTATATCAAAATAAATCAGTTAACGAGAGATATCTGGGGTAGAACGTTGTTTGTCGAATATACTAACACCCCGTATATTATCTTCTTTAAGTTAGCGGCCGCAAGTCTTTTTCGGTCTCGGCTAAAAAACTCAACTTTTGGTCCTTGTATTACAAACTATTCAATTTAGTAAAACGGATTTAAATAATAGTCAAAAAGGAGCTTTTTACCATTTTTACTTTCCTATCTGTATACAGATATAAGGAAAGTATAGGAATCATGATTTTTTTCGACCTCGAGTTTTCGACGGATTTTTACGTTTTGAGGTCCCCTGAATCCGTTTTGACTATTTTCGCGATGATGTCTGTGTGGGTGTGTGTGTGTGTGTGTGTGTGTGTGTGTGTGTGTGTGTGTGTGTGTGTGTGTGTGTGTGTGTGTCTGTGTGTGTGTGTGTGTGTGTGTGTGTCTGTATAACGCATAACTCATGAACCGATAGACAGAAAAACACCAAATTTTAAACTTAAGCTTTGTTTCAGCGTCCAATGAGCTGATTAGATTTTGGGCAGAGTCGGAACATCTGGGGGGGTACTTTATAGGTGGTCATTTTTATATTTTATGGAATATATCTGTTATTTACGTTTGGAGAAGAAAATTCTTCAAATAAAAGTTACTTCTAATATAATTATCTATAATTTTTGTTTCATGCAAAATTTTCTTAAAATGGTCCGTATTCGAGAAATTTGACAAAATGTAAAAAAAATATTTTTTTTAAAAAATTGTTCAAATAAAAGTTGTTTGTAATATAATTCTCTATAATTTTTGTCCTATACATAATTTCTCTAAAATGGACCGTATTCGAGATATTTGAGAAAATGTGTAAATTTCGAAATTTGAAGAAAACTCAAAAACGGATAAAGGAAAAAACATTAAATTTTAAACTTAAGGTTTATTTCGGCCTGACGTGAAATGATTAGATTTTGGACAAAGTCGGAACATCTGGGGGGGTACTTTATGGGAGGCCGTTTTTATATTTTATGGAATATATCTGTTATTTATGTTTGGAGAAGAAAATTGTTCAAATAAAAGTTACTTCTAATATTTTTATCTATAATTTTTGCTTTATGTCAAAATTTTCTGAAATGGTCCGTATTCGAGAAATTTGACAAAATGTGCAAAATTCTGATTTTTATGAAAATTGTTGAACTAAAAGTTGTTTGCGATATCGATTTCTATAATTTTTGTTTATACATGATTTTTCTAAAATGAACCGTAATGGAAAAGTGTTAAATTTAAATTTTTCTGTATTTTCGTTTTCAATGAATATCTATAAAAAAATGTTTCGAGGTAGATGTATGTGTAAAATGTATATATTTAGTTTATCCTCTAAACATTTATAGAGATGCTGCAATAGGTTGTACAAAATAACCGGAAAATGCCTATAATAACTAGATAGGAAAGTCATGTGTTGGACACATCAGATTTTTATAAGTTATAAATATTTTTTATTGCTCTAGTTATATTTAAATCGTTGGAATACAGAATAGGAAAATTGATTTTTGTGGTTTTAACGTGCAAAAGCCAAGGCTCAGTTGGTAAATTGATTTAAACGTTACAAAAAACCGCAGTAAACACATGAAAATCGTGCATATTTCTTGGAAATTGCATGTATGTAGATTACGGTTTACTAAACGCTCAGGGTTAGAATAATTTTGATGTATATACAGTATATAGGTGGTAATTTCGAAAAATTACTGTAACCATAACTTCGGCTATTAAAAATATATTTGCTTAACAAAGCAGGTCAATTACATTTATACAGACTGTCCTTCAAACATCAAAATAATCGTTTTTTTTTTCTATAATTTTCCTTTAGAATATTGTCAATGAGTTTATTTAAATTAATAATAACTTTGACAATTTGAGAGCCAGGTTCTATATGCCACTTGAGGATGCAAATGGGCCGTATGCGGCCCAAGTGCTGTAGACCCATCCTCTTCACCATACTGTATATTATAGGAAAAGTATAATACATTTGCTAAAGTATTTAGGTCCTTTATATAGATCAGAAAAAGTATAAGACTTAAAAAGGAACTCTGTTGGACTTAGTTTTTTATTGGTAAAATATCAGAAGTTACATTTGTACTACATATATACGGGAATTTGATGCTAAAATAAGATAAAATAAGACTTGATACATCGAAATGTGGATCCAGTTTTATTTTTATTATTTTTAAAATGGTTACAAAATAACTATTTCTATTGAAGCCATAATCTTTCGGAATATTAAATATTTTGTTGTAATTTCATACTTGAAAAATAATGTGACGCCACTCACTAATCATTGTTACCGTCAGAACTACGAATACCTTCGTTCGGTAGGTGATTTACAGTCCTTCAAATGTTCTTTAATAGTTTAAAAATTAAAATACAGTACCACAAAAAAGTTTTTACACTAACGTTGGAAACTATATTTCAAGAAAAAATATTGTATTTCAGTTAAATTAAATAAAAATTTAAAATCTAATATTTTTCATAAACTCGTGTTGATTTGTATTACATTTATCTATTGCTGTCAAAACCTTTTTTTTTAATTGCTAACTTTTTTTTACGTCCACATGGATATTAGCTCATTTACTCACAGACTACAAATCGAAAAAGTATGCTGTTGCGTTCAACTGAACGAATATATTTCATATCAATTCTAGGTAGTGAGAACACTGCAAAAAAATTAAATCCATATTTTCGCCATCCGACTGCTATTATTTGTAAACATTTTAAATAAGTGACAATTCTGTCAAATTAATTGTCAGAATATTTTTCAGTCATTAAGATGAAATATACATTAGTTAAGGCAGCACTGATTCTAGCACAATCCTTATGTAAATTAATATGGGAAATCGCTAAGGACCATTCTGGCAATTTTTGTCTCTTTCAAGGTTACACGCCAGTTCTCACTTGTCAGCAATCAAGTCATGTCATTTGACAACAGTGTTGCTAACCTAGCATCAACAGTTTTGCCAAAAATATGTCCTCTGTCAATCCAGTGTTGCCAACATCTGTCAACCTAACCAGAAAGTAGATGTTAAGAGTTACCAACTGTCATCTGCATTGCGATTCCGATCTTTCAATACGACACGTGTTGAAACGCCTATCTTCGTTCCACAGAATGCGATTCTTATGTAATGCCTCTCTATTTGATTACGTGTTGAATTAGCACTTAAGAATCCCTGGGTCCTGTATAGTCCAGTCTCGTTGAGCTACATGCCACTGTACAACCTAGGCAACCTACCATACACCTAAATCTATACACATATAATATGCTTTTAATGAACGTTTCTATCGCTTCTACTTAGTCAACCCAACATACACCTGTATTGATATATATTTTTTCCAATTAAAAAAGATGACCTAGCCGAACATCAAACTCGGGACCTTATGCATACCATACATTTTTTTCTATCCAGTATACCATTGAGTCGTTTAAAAAAGTAACTGGATTTAAGAATGGGAATTTATGTACGTATATAGGGCGAATAATAATTATAAAAAAAGATTTTAAGCATTGATATCGAAAGGTCATTCACATATTATTGGTTTAAATCGAATGGCTAGATATCAACATTATTAAATACCTCTGAGTTTCCTAAAATTTAAATATGTAGCTCAGTAGACGAAATATATATGTCACATCAAATTAATTTGTTTTCTTTGTTCAGAATGTGTTTCTATGAAAAGACATTTGGTTGTGATAACCTAGAGCAAAGAGAATAGAATGCCACTTATCACATAATTCTTTATGAAATAAGAGTAACACTTTACAACCTAATCGGTTAACTAAGTATGTGACCAATAGGTGATCTATAATATTTTAGCTTAAACTTTTGAATGGTGAGCCTCAATCAGGTGTCAAAATATATTTATTTTTACTTTCCTAACTGTATACAGATAGTATAGAAAGTATAGGAATCATGATTTTTTTTTACCTCGAGTTTTCGACGGATTTTTACGTTTTGAGGTCCCCTGAATCCGTGTGTGTGTGTGTGTGTGTGTGTGTGTGTGTGTGTGTGTGTGTGTGTGTGTGTGTGTGTGTGTGTGTGTGTGTGTGTGTGTGTGTGTGGGTGGGTGCGTGCGTGCGTGCGTGCGTGCGTGCGTGCGTGCGTGCGTGCGTGCGTGCGTGCGTGCGTGCGTGCGTGCGTGCGTGCGTGCGTGCGTGCGTGCGTGCGTGCGTGCGTGCGTGCGTGCGTGCGTGCGTGCGTGCGTGCGTGCGTGCGTGCGTGCGTGCGTGCGTGCGTGCGTGCGTGCGTGCGTGCGTGCGTGCGTGCGTGCGTGCGTGCGTGCGTGCGTGCGTGCGTGCGTGCGTGCGTGCGTGCGTGCGTGCGTGCGTGCGTGCGTGCGTGCGTGCGTGTGTGTGTGTGTGTGTGTGTGTGTGTGTGTGGTGTGTGTTTGTGTGTGTGTTTGTGTGTGTGTTTGTGTGTGTGTGTGTGTCTGTATGTCGCATAACTCATGAACCGATACACAGAAAAACACCAAATTTTAAACTTAAGCTTTATTCCAGCGTCTAATAAACTGATTAGATTTTGGTCAGAGTTGGAACATCTAGGGGGGTACTTTATGGGAGACCGTTTTTATATTTTATGGAATATATCTGTTATTTATGTTTAGAGAAGAAAATTGTTTAAATAAAAGTTACTTCTAATATTATTATCTATAATTTTTGTTTAATGTCAAAATTTCCTGAAATGGTCGGTATTCGAGAAATTTGACAAAATGTGCAAAATTCTGATTTTTATGAAAATTGTTGAACTAAAAGTTGTTTGCGATATCGATCTCTATAATTTTTGTTTATACATGATTTTTCTAAAATGGACCGTAATGGAAAAATGCTAAATTTAAATTTTTCAGTATTTTCGTTTTCAATGAATATCTATAGAAAAATGTTTCGAGGTAGATGTATGTGGATAATGTATATATTTAGTTTATCCTTTAAACATTTATAGAGATGCTGCAATAGGTTGTACAAAATAACCGGAAAAAGCCTATAATAACTAGATAGGAAATTCATGTGTTGGACACATCAGATTTTTTACTAAAGAATACAAATATCAAAAGTTTTAATTTTTAGAGGTGTTGTATTATCAATGATTATTAAAATCAGTATACTACACACACCGACAAAAATATTTTATTTGGACAAAACCTGGGTGAAAGAAGGTTATACAGTTAACAAAATATGACAGGACACAAACATTAAATCTTCACGATAGGCTTTTTTGGAAGGATTATCTACAGGATTGAAGGTTCCTTCCGGTAAAGGACGACGTCTAACTATAACTCATATTGGAAGTGACGACGGGTTTCCTAAACGCTGAAGTTTTGAAAGACTATTTTCAGCAGATGAAAACATTTACCAAAGGGTTCAGTTATAGTAATGGATAACGCTAGTTACCATTCCCGTCTATTTGAACGTATGCCAAATACTTCATAGAAAAAAGATGATATCATTAAGTGGCTAACGGACAGAAACATTAACTTTCCATAAAAATGAATAAAAATTAAACTGCTAGAAATTGTAAAATTAAATAAGCCTCCAGTACGTTATGTAGTGAATGAACTTGTATAAACACATACTTTTGATGTTGTGCGTCTTCCTTCCTATCACAGCAAACTAAATCCTATTGAACTGATATGGTCACAAATTAAAAGATGTAGAAGCATTCTTAGAAACTTCCATATCACTGGTTACGAAAAAAATTGGTGGTGGTGAGGTCAAGGCACTTGCCTTTTATGTGAAAGACCCGGGTTCAAATCTAGGATGGGGATAACTTAATTTTTTTTATTTATTAAATTTTATAAATAAGTAAAAGTTATCATTTTTTTTTTTAAATTAATTATTTTATCTTAACCTGAAATAATTTTTAATATTTATAGATCTTCGTTAGTGAATCGTAGAAAAAATGTACTGTACAACTCGAATGAATTATCCATATCCACTCTTGTTGCACAAACTTCTATTAGTAGCATGATACTAGAAGTTGGGAACCACTATATTTAAAACTTGACTATCAATTAATGATAAAAATATAGAAAATCACTAACCATTAAGATAATATATTTAAACAAAGTTTTAGATAAGGCAGTAACAAATTCTAATTCACAGAGATTTACTTATTCAAATTTAGATGATTTATTCAAAAAAATACACTTATCTGTTATAACAGGAGATAGTTATATTGGAGTGATTTGATGGTATATTAGGCCTTCTTCAAAGGGACTAGAACGATATTCTTCGGATAGCACCTAACTCTTAGGTATAAATCTTCATAAACTTAAATCTCCAGAAATTGTTTTAGATATAGCTTGAAAT
>OV651818.1:21624666-21627166 GCA_927349885.1 Psylliodes chrysocephalus
AACTACTAAAAATTAATAAAAAATATTTCCAGGTATCCAATAAAACAATTTCTCTCTAATAACGAAAACTGTTATTCACTTTTAATAATTAAAAATAAGACGAAACATGTTTAGGTAAAATGTTACTCGACTCCGAAATACAGGATGTTAAAGTTGAAAATTCAAAAATTAATGGTTTTAATTTTTTTATTACTTAGTATAATTTTACTAAATTCAACAAACGTTTTTGGTTTTATTAGATACACCTATCAGCAAAAAAATCAGTTAACTAAACTTTTCCAGTTGCGTATGGCATGGATAAGTAACACCCTTATTTCTTTTAAATTTTACGCCACGGTCCAAAAATTTATTTGGATTATAATTTTAGTTTTTTTTTTTTTATATCTTTCACCTTAATTACGTACTCTTGTTGAAAGTTTATTAAGTTTTCGAGATATTCGCACAAAGATGGATGTTCTTTATTTTAATTTATTTTCAATTTCTGAAATTTTGAAATAACAAGAGTAAATAATTTATTTAAGAAAAAATTTAAAATTATAGCTCAAATAAGTTTGAGGACGTTGGCATTAAATTTACAGATAATAAAGGTGTTATTTACACACGCCGTTTGCCACTGGCAAAGTTTATTTAACTTATTTTTTTGCTGATGTGTACATTTGTTACCATCAAAAACGTTTACAGAATTTAGTAAAATTATACTAAGAAATAAAAAAATTTCATTAATTTTTTTGCGAATTTTCAACTCGGAGACGAGTAACATTTTACCTAACCATGTTTCGTTCAGTCGTCGTTTTTTTAATTAGTGAATCCTCAGTTGTTCTATGTCCCATTCTTAATGAAACACTTTGTATAAGTTCTATTTAAAATAAACAAGTTGATATCTACAACCGGTATAACCAAGAGTGACATGTTCTTGAAAAAATTATAATGTCCCCATTGAGATTGGTATACTTCCAAATTTTTTTATTTTCTTTTTTATAGTTTTTCAATAATCAATCGATGGAGTTTCCAGTGGTACACACTGTATTTCTACATACCCAATGTTTAAACTCATTGTATTAAAAATCTTTTTGGTGTTTACCGCACAGTTTTAGAAGCACCTCAGTACTTGGCGGCATTATCAAATTAACACTCATACACTACTACTGGTACATCTTTATTTTGAAAGCTGCAATTATGAAATGATCTAAATATGCGAAAACATCCTTATGACCTCTTCTGCGAGGTTGTCATTTAGCGGAGGCGGGAAAGTAACGTAGGTGATACAAAAATAAGATTTATATAGTCGGAAGGGATAACGTACCAGTCGTATACTTTCTTTGCAACACTAGCGCTAGCGGTATACATAGGAACTAAAAAGATTTTTTGGGGATATAAAGGCTACAATATCACCTCCGACAAAACTTTCGTTTTTGGGACTTTAGAGGTCGTCTGAGGCTAGAACCGATGAAAATTCGGCAAAACGTTGACGCCTCCGAAATCGGAGGTAATAATGGTATATATGAGGTGATAACGTTTCTTTATTATATATTTTGGAGGCGACACTGTACCATTTACAAATATATATATATATATATATATATATATATATATATATATATATATATATATATATATATATATATATATATATATATATATATATATATATATATTGAATATTTTATTATTGACTTTGGTAGAGGACAAATTATTTATTATTTTATTAATTTTTGGTAAGACGTCAGTTTGAAAAGCGTTATTTTTTGAACTATTATTATTTAAACATCGGCCAGGGTAGTGTATAGGCTTGAACCCCCGTAGAAACACAAAGGGCATTCAACGTGTCTCCCTGTTTAAATATGTGTTCGACATTTTCCTTTTCTAAATGTAAACAGAATTTAAAATGGCCCGTTTCCATCGCGGACGCAACATCCAATTAAAATAATTAGAACCTTAAAATGCAAATGCATGGTCTGATATCCCTAGAACTTTCCGCTTCTGCTCCCTGAATATCCCTGATATATACGTTATATGGAAATCCAGGTGAAATGTTAACAACGGGTTAGCCGTGTAATTTTCTTGAGCACTTTTAGCTTCGAGATAAAACTTTAGTTTCGTTTCTGTGAATGATTACAAAAGAAAAATTTAGAAAAAGAACACAGATGAATCGGTGTGCCGTTTTATTCGTTTTAAACTATTTTATTTTGAAACCCGTGGTTCAAATAAGATTTTATTCAGTCTACGGAGTTCGTAGTAACTTAATTTAACCGGAAGAATTTATTGTTAGACAGAGGCGAAGGCTTTTAAAGGGCTGTACAGCGTCAATATTGGAGTTTACTTGGTCTTATGAGGCTTTACGATGCCCCCTACAATAAATTAGTCAATAATTCTGATTTAGTAAGAAACCCGATTTATTTGTTGAGCCCTTCTTAACAAATGTAAAGTGACAAAAGAGTATCGCATTTTTAGTTACATTTTGCACGTGTCTTCTTATTTCAGTCGCGCTTTGTCGTTGCTT
>OV651818.1:21632166-21739153 GCA_927349885.1 Psylliodes chrysocephalus
TCTTCAACTCTTACCACTTGGTTTCTTTTAAAACGTTTTAATGCGTTTCCCCTAATCCCTGTATCTAGAAACGAGACGAGAGAGACATTTTCTCTCGAAAACAGATTCGAGACGAGACGAGAGAGTGTCATCTCTCGATGAGAATTTCTCGTTTCTCTCGAGCTCTCTCGGGCTCTCTCGAACAATTTTCTCTTTTCTTATTAGAAATTTTCAATTGCTTATCGTAACTTAAAATTTTAACATCTTAGATTTCGAGATAGTCAAAAAATTAACTATAACACACCTATTCTATATATATTAAATGGTAACAAATGATACATGTGTTATTAGGATTTTAAAAATAGTAATTTATAAGAAAAAATATTTCTCATGTCATTTATTTAAAATTTATACAATCGTTTCTTATATTTAATCCATTCTGCTTTTCTGAGGTTACTTTTGAAGATAAGATGAAAATTTTGGAGCGTTTTTCCGAAAAACTGTCAAAGAAAAGGTAATACAAACGAATGTATTATATACAGTGAGGACGAAAATTGTACCCTCCCCTATTTTAATTTCTGAATAAAAAAAGATAATGGCAAAACAAAAACGAGGTAAAACTCAAGAGATATTATATTTCTGTTACTTGAGACACGTAAGATAGAGGGAGTTACTAGCTTTTCTAAAGGAAAGTAGGATCATGTGATACCTCATTTGAAAAATATTTCCTATATTTTTACGTTTATGCAAACAGATTTAGGTTTTTATGTTTTTACAGAAATTATATTAAATTAATTCATAAAGTAGGTTAAATTCTTTTTTAATTTACCGCTTCAACCTCAAAGGATCATTACCGAAGGTATAATATCTTCTAAATGCTGTTTTTTACAATAGTATACAATGGATAATTAACATTTTGGCTAGTACAGAGTAAATGTCAGTATCTTCTATAAATTTAAGTAATTTTTTACTGTTAGAGCAGAGATTCACAGGCTTAGCTTGTTTTTTAAAAGCTTGGCTTGAGCTTGGCTTGAAATCAAGCCCAGCTTTTAAAAATACCAAGCCAAGCCTAACATCTTTTTTTCAAGCCAAGCCAAGCTTTTTCTAAAAAAAAGCTTGAACTACCAAGCTTTTTAAAGCCAAGCTTTCAAGCTTTTTCAAGCTTTTGATGAAATTATTTACATTAACTGTTTACAATAATCTACAAAATTTATTTAAAGTAACTACTAGATAATCCATATAATATTTTACAAGGAAATCAGAGATAACAGAGATGTAGCCACTCATTAATAAAATATAATATTCACGCCAATATTAAGTCGACAATTATAACACTTCATTTGTAGGTCCGCGGTGAGAAGGCGAAAGGTGAGAAGTAAGAGAGGGGTTAATGAGAAGGATTTTACGCAGTACGTTTATTTTATCAATGAATAAATGTGTAAGTGAGGTGTGCTTATAATAAACAACGTAACGGTGTAAGCCCTATTGCCACTTACAACCTTCGATTACTAGGTTTTGAAATTTATTGAAAATTATTATATTTAATTTTGTGAAATTACACCCAATTTAATTAAATTTGATATAACTAATGATAAAAAATTTTTTGGGTTCAGTTGCAATAAAATACGTTACAGAGCTATTTCGATTTGGATTAAATTTTTTCTCCTGCGGAAAGGCTTTTTTATAAGAATCCTTATGTTTATTTTGTAAATGTCTTTTTAACGACGAAGTTGTCCCATTTTTTTATTTTAAGTATTGTTGATTTTCTTGTACACAAAGTGCATACTACTGTTTTGTCTCTTTTGCTCTGTATTTGACTAATTTTACAAAAACTAGATATCTTTATGTTTTTAATTGTTTCTTGGGACTTAATTCGAATATCTGCTTCGCGAGAACTGCTGGAAGATAATCTTTCCACTTTTTTTTACCACATATTCAGATCCGCTGTCTTAAAAGGGTTCCTCGAATTCTTCGATATCTGATATATTGGTGGCGCTCATATTTGTAAGTACTTGCTTCGAAAGGCTAGCAGTGACTGAATTGAACATTAAAACAAAAGGCGACGAGAGAACGGTTTAGTATACTTAACACGTGATCGGCAAGGTGGGGGAAAAGCTTGGTAAAGCTTGAAAAAGCTTGGTAAACAAGCCAAGCCTGGACTTATAAAAATCAAGCCAAGCCAAGCTTTTCGTTTTCAAGCCAAGCTATTTGGCTTGGTGAAACAGTATGTTAGAGCGATTTAACACTGCACAAATGCCATTTTTTGTAGCTAGTACTTTGTTCTTATACAGACATGTTCTGGGCCTTTACCCATAAGTTACATTCTTGATAACTCTCATATTAATAATTATTGTTTATTACTAAGGAAAAGCTTCTCGTATTTACTAAAATAAATAAATTAAGAATAGCAAAGGTGATTTAAAAACCACTTGACGTATTACATTTTGCATAACCTCTAAGCTTATTAAAAAATTATCTTCCAACATTATCTAACATTTCTAGAATTATTGCGGCACACAAGGATTATCAAGAATGTAATTTTTGTAAGAACAAAAAAAACTGTTTGCTTTGACGTAAATATAATCAAAATATCTTTCAAATGAGGTATTACATGACTTTACTTTCCATTAGAAAATTTAAAGTTAGTAACGCCCTCTATTTTATTGTAAAACGACTGTGACAGACGGACAGACAGAGACACATAAGTGTTTCTTATTGCCAAATTTGGGTACTAATGCGCAAATTACTTGAAAAATTCTTTATTGTTGTCTTACAAATTTTATCGTTTTTCATGTTTCGTCTTTTTCAAATTTAAATTTAATATTGTTTTATCACGAGAGAAACGAGACGAGACAAGACGATAAAAAGGCTCTCTCGAGCGAGAGAAGCGCCGTCTCGTCGAGAGAACAGTTTTCTCTCGCCCTATGAGACGAGCCGAGAGAGGCCATTCTCTCGTCTCGTCTTGTCTCGCGGTATCTCCTAAGGTTTGGAGTAATAATGTGTTACTGACAGTGTCAAAAGGTTTACTTAAGTAAATAAATAAACATAAGCATGGTCTGCTATTTGCGATAGATTCGTGGATTTTTTAGTGAGTTTATGAACAGCATCTAGAGTTGAAGTTTTTTCTTTAAAGTCACATTTAAATTTATTTATAAATGAAATTATTCTATTTTTTTTTATTCTAAAAAACCTTTGATAGATGACTAGTCAGAGATATGGGTCTGTAATTATTTACAGATGCTTTGCCACCATTTTTGTCACCAGGTATTACCATAGAATTCTTAAAAGCGTCAGGCCACAATCCCTGATTAATACATTTATTAATTTTTAATTCCATCGGGTCCAGGTGATTTATTATTTTTAAGGTTACAGATAAGGTTAAATATTTCTTTGGTCTCAGTAGAAACTGTAACATTGAATTTGGTAAAATTTTTGATTTAATTTGATAGGGTTATTCTGATTTTTTTCGGCTAACTGTTTTTCAAAACTAGTAAATTATTATTAAATGTATTAGCTATTTCCTGATTACCTGTCAATAAATGTCCAATGTCAAAAGTTGTATTTCTACGCCTACATATTTTTTTTTTAGTGTATATAATATTTTTAATTTCTCTGAGAAAATTGTTTGTTGCAGTGTTTGGGTCCTCTGCAGACAAAGTTCCAAGAGGTAGGTTGGCATGATTTAACTGCCTTTTCATAATTAATGAATTATTTGTATTTTGATTTTTTGTTATTTGTTGTTCTTTTTCCATAACAATCTGAAGGATAGTTGTGTAATGATCAGTAATTGTAGTCTTTAATATAATAAGAATTAAATAAGGATAATTTCCTGTCCGTAGTAGAATTTTATATAAATAAAAATTTGCTTGGTTTAATCGGTCATTCTTTTTATTTTCAAACGTTTAGCACTACATATGTTTCGGAAATTAATTTTTTTCCATCTTCTGGTGCAGTCAAAAGATAGAATATTAATAAAAAAACACAAGGGGACGATTACAACAGTTTAAAGATTTTTAAAAAAGCAGAGCCCCATCTTTTTCTTTCATCGTGTGTGTATTCTTATTATTTGTATTGTTAATATTATTTGCCAAAAAGTATAATTAAAAACTAAAATAAAATATGAAATATTTTAAAATGTGTTTATTACATTTTTAAAAATTACAATTATTACCTGTATTACAAAACATTTGTACAAAAATATGTTACATCATGTTACATATTAATACTGTTAGGTATTTACGCGTTTTTTCCTTAATTTATATTAATTACAGTGAAACCTGAGTAAGCCGGAACCTGTGTAACACGGAATCCTGTGTATGACGGAAATTTTGGCGATTACCTACATATTGTAATGTAAAAATTGCTTATAAACCGGAACCCTGTCTAACGCGAACACGGAATTTCCCTAATCTGTTAAGCCGGAACCTACTTATGTTATTGCTTTGCAGGTATAAAAGAATTTATAGATGTTTACATAATAAGTTTATGATTTCGGAAAGCCCCATAATAAGGGCGAACTATTATCAATACTTAGAACCATTATCACAGAAATTTAGGTACAAAAGCAGTAAATACACAAATAAACCAGTATTGTATAGGTACGGCAGTTTGAGTTTATCCGTGAAAGTGCAAACATTTCAAAATGGCAAACCGAAAAACGAATACATTATCGCTAAAATCTAAAATGGACTTAATTAAATGTAGTGACCAAAAAAAACTTACTCCAAAGCAATTGGTTATTCAATTTAAGTGCGGAAAACGCAAGTGTATGAAATTTTGAAAAACAAGGAAAAAATTAAAGAAGAGTGGATGCGTGGTGGTAATGGCGATATTAAGAGAAAGCCAAAGGAATCACATCACGACGACGTAAATTCAACAGTTTTGGAATGGTTTATGGATGCAAGGTCTCGCAATCTTCCTGTTTCTGGAACAATTATTCAAGAAAAAGCAAGAGAAATTGCAAACCATTTTGGAAAAGTAGATTTTAAAGCTTCGAATGGATGGCTGGAAAGTTTTCGAACACGACATAACATAAGATTTAATCAGATCTGCGGTGAAGCTAAGGACGTCGACATGGAATCTGTGACTGAATGGACATCGCACATTAGAGATTTAATTAAAGGATATACCCTAAAAGATATTGCTAATTGTGACGAAACTGGCCTTTTTTATAGAGCGCTGCCGGACAAGACAATGTGCTTTAAAGGTGAAAAATGTCAAGGAGGCAAACAATCTAAAGAAAGGTTAACCGTTTTGTTTTGCGCCTTTGCTGACGGAAAAATAGAAAAACCTCTAGTTATTGGAAAATCCCTCAGACCGCGATGTTTTAACAATACCAATGTGCCTCAGCTACCAGTTTATTGGCGAGCAAATAAAAAATCATGGATGACATCAGTTCTTATGGAACAGTGGCTAAAAATTTTAAATCAAAAAATGAAATTTGAAAATCGACACATCCTTCTATTTTTGGATAATGCAACGTGTCACCCCAAAATAATACTATCCAATATAAAATTGTGTTTTCTACCACCAAACACCACAAGTCAAACACAGCCTCTCGATCATGGAGTTATACAAAACTTCAAAATACATTACAGAAAACAAGTGCTGCGGTCAATTATTGCGAATATGAGATTCTCTCAATCAGCAGGAGATTTGGCTAAAAAAATATCCGTTTTGGATGCTATCAGATGGATTGATTGTTCAGTAAAAAATATTAAACCTGATTGTGTTAAAAAATGTTTTGCGGCATGTGGAATCAAGCAAGATGGAGACGTTGACCTAATCGAAAATGTTGACGAAATTGACGAAAGTACAAAAGAAGTCGAAGAGTTAATTACTGAAATTAATCCCGGTTGTAATGTTCATGATTACATCACATTAGATGAAGCCGTTACAACAAATGCTGGATTTCAGTCCATAGAAGAACTGGTGTTAGAAAAAACTGCCGTGAAAACTACTGTGGCAGACGATAATGATGGGATTGGAATTGGTAAGCGATTTTTCTAATTCTCTAAAAAAATAAACAACTTTTTATTTATTCTTTCCATCTTAATTGGGCATTTGGCCAAGTAGAAATAAAGTTAAAATACATAATAAAAATAAGATAGGAAGATTTCAGTTACCATCACAAAAATAACAGATAGAAAAAATTATTTTCCCATTAGCTTTTCAAAACGATCTGTTCTTAAATTATTATTTTTATCTACAGGAACAGAAGTTGAAGAATCCGATCGGATAAAAAAATTTTCTGAAGCTTTGAGGAGTGTTGCAGCGTTAGAGGATTTTTCCCAAAGAATAGAAAGCGAACCGATGAGAAAGAAGATTTTAGAATTAAGGACATTCATGGAATCATCTTACGTATTACAAAAGAATAAAAAATAACTTACATTGATAGAAATTTGGAATAAATAATAATTTATATTGTTTCTAATAATAAATAAAAATATGTAGGTACATAGAAATAATAACAACTATATATTAAATGTACGTATATTAGATTTTTTTAATAAAATCATCACTTTTTTAAATCTACTATGTGCAATTTTTTATCTACCCTGTGTAACGCGGAATCCTGTATATGCCGGAAAATCGGTGCACGACCGTGCGATTCCGTTTTACACAGGTTTCACTGTATTTTATATTGATATTTATCATAATTAATTGGATTCTAGTGACCCTTAATATTTTTATCAAAACAGTTTAATTTATTTGATGCCAATATTCGGGAATCATTCGCGTCGGCGCACATCTGTGCGTTTGTAAAGGACATATTTTAAATTTATATCTAGCGGTACCGTATGAACCGCTAAAGTGTCCGTACTGCCAAAGTGAAATATTTTGTTCTTCGGTGTTCTGCTTGCCCAAAAGAAAACGTGTGGGGGCTCCTTAAGAATTCCAGAACGCAGACATACCACAAGGTGAGTCTCCTTATAATATTGGCCTCTTCAGATTTTTTTTTCCTGTTATTTAAATTTAATTATTTAAACGACCGCCTAATAAATTAAGGTTCCCTTGCACTCCAGAACTGAGCTATATTTAAGGGAAAAATCAGCATGGTTCTTCGAACGCAGATTTGAATTTTTTGTCGCTTTTGGTAGAGTTTTAGAAAATTAATTTTTTGAAATTTATTTTTTATTTAATTTTCTGCTTAAAAT
This sequence comes from Psylliodes chrysocephalus, assembly GCA_927349885.1. Taxonomy (NCBI): domain Eukaryota; kingdom Metazoa; phylum Arthropoda; class Insecta; order Coleoptera; family Chrysomelidae; genus Psylliodes; species Psylliodes chrysocephalus. The sequence goes on from OV651818.1 coordinate 21,639,303, forward strand.
TGGGAATTTTGATAAACCATTTATTTTCGTCAAAAGTTAAATAGTGGGAAATTAAAGTGGCTTAATTTTACGCAAAATTACAAATCATTTGTCTTAATTTTTAATTTAATATTTTTTGGAGAAGCCGGCAATTTATTTAGCCATTTTGAATTGTTCCGATCTTGGACACGAAACACGTTCCCTAGTACGCAAATTGATCTATTGACTCTTTTACGCATGTCCGTCTGACCAAAGGTATATTTATCACATTTCTTTCGTTTCGATCGATTGATTAAAAAATTTTACCGATTGATTGTATTTACTCGAATTTCGCAATTGTTTGATTTTGTACCAGTGGCGTACCGCAAAAATAATACTTTAATTTTTATTGTACCTATTTGATTTAAGATGGCGGAAAAATTACGTCGTTATATTGCATTACGTCAAAGTTGCTTGAATGAAATCAATATTATTCATAAGTTGGCTGTTTCTGCCCAAACGGATAAAACTAAACGCACAATTTTTAAAGTTCGTTATAATGTGGTTGACTTTATTAACGAGGAGTTTAATAAATAGTATTTTTTTAAAAGCTTGTGCAGGTACAACTATTTGTTTCCTTGGTTTATTTACCTTATTTGTTTTTGATGTCTGATTAATGTCTTCTGTTTTATTCGTCGTATCTTCAATAACTTTTAAATAAATAGTCTTATTGTATTACACTGTGTACTGAATTAAAAACAGTTTTTGGTTGCTTTTAAAACAGATTCGGCTTCTTTTAAGAAAACAAAAATAGATGCGGAATATTTTCTATTAAGTGATGAGAGTAGATATATATTTTGTGGTTTTAGATAAATAAACACAAATGGATTATAAACAAGTGAGTAATTATATAAATTAATTATTATTTCATATAAATACAAATGATTTTTAGATAGTTTGAAAAGCAATTAAAAATTGAAAAAAAAATCTGAGGATTTAAAGGCTTGAAGAGCTTGAAAAGCAATGAATTAAGTATAGTAATTGCTGTAACAACCTACGGTAAGATGTTGTTTATTTCTAGAAATAAATTGTTAATAAATAATATTAATAAAATTAGATTAAACAATAAAATTTATAAAATCAAAGCAATTAATCTTAAACGTCACCAATAGGGTGAAAAGACAAATGCATAAAAAAAAATGATTAGGTTTAAGTAAGGTTAGCATTTAAATATTTTTAGCTGTTTTTCCAGGTCTTCTAGATATAATATAATCATAAAAATAAACTTCAGATTAAAATTTGAATGGGATTGAGATTGAAAATCAGCATAAGTGAAAGTCTGCTTGAGAGTGAAAGTCTACATAAGAGGCCTAAAAATATATTGCCAAAATTATGACGATAAAAAGTTTAATATTCTTTTTTTTTATAGAGGTTATTCCTTAAAACTCACCTTGGATGATTGGCGGCCACAAAGGGGCTTCAACTGAAGTTAATATAAAAAAAAGGTGAAAAACTCTAAATATCCGGAACTTTTATCCACAATAGTGAGATTATTTTTTAGTATTAATACAAAATCTTTTAGTTCACTAAATATAAGAATTTTCGAAGAAAATCCGTAAAATGCTGGCACGCTTCTTTCTCAGAAAATGTGCTTAATGCAAAAAAAGGCAAGAACCACTTTTTTGCTAATATTTTGCCGCGAAGTTTTAGGAATAAATTAATTGTTTTAGTTGGTATCCTGTTTTCTTCTTTTAATTGATTTAAGAGAAATTACTGTTTTAAGAATTAATGACAAATTAGAAATTAAAAGAAGAGACAAGGAAGAATATGACAATTCTTAGGCAAGGTTATAATTGTTTGTTTACAATATTTGAATATTTATAATTATTAATTTTCTTTTATTTTAGAAATGAAATATGGGAAAACTAACCAGCCAAAATCATTGGATTCTTAACGAAAAATCGCATATAAAATTTATAATTATACAAATATACAGTTCATCAAATTTCTAGAGGTGTTCGACGCCCAGACAGAGAACGCGCTACGTGTGACTAAGATAGCTATTGTACAGTCTGCTAAACAAGTTATTTTAAATAGTTTTTAATATTTTTAGGTAATTAAATTTTAAAAGTGTGGAATAGTTTAGGGATTAAATTGGTCTGATTGGACTTTCTTAGAACGTTTTTAAAAGCAGCTAAAGATAGTATGTAGAATTGAAAATAATTATTATGCCATAAAAGGTGTTTTGGAATTCCTTCAACCTTTTGAAATTGAGTCAGAAAATATAAATTTTATAGTATAGCGGAAAATACCTATAATTTTTTTGTAGGCCTTTGTAAATCGTGGAAATAGTTTATATTTTATTTCTACCTTATTAAGGAAAATGGTACCTATTATCAATAACGGTTGTTTCTGAAACATTACTAAAATTTTCGAAATTTTGTTTTTCTACAAAATAATAAACTATACTATTTAGAAAAAAATTTATTTCTCTTATAATTTTATAAAAAATAACAGGGGAATATTTACATTTCTTGATCTATTAAACAAAACGATAAATTATCTCGACGAATGACACCATGTTCTAGTACGGAAGCTAGCTTTACATTTTTGTTGGTGGTTTCATGGGTTTCATATCAATTTTTTGTAATTGTAGTTTACACGTACATATACCTCTTAACACTTGTTTGCTTTATTAAAAAAGTGTGTTGTTGTGATTTACGTCGAAATAAGTCAAAAACAACTTGAAACCCCATATAAAATCAAAAAGGAGAAACGGAAAAAAATTGAGCCTGTAAATGAACACAACTCAGAAACAAAAATAGCTATCTAATAATAAAAAAATAAAATTTGATTCTTGTGCAGCTTCATCTATATCATTAACTGTTTTTGGTTTTTTAATGGTTTTTCTTGGTGATGAAAATTCCGATATCTCACGGTTATCGATTCTTTTTTTCTCTCCAGAAATGCGGACGACAGTGTTTTTAGATACTCCTGTGGCTGCAGCAACACGATCATTTACATTATTAAATGGTATTGAAGGTGAATTAAACTTTTCTTCTCTTCTTATAAACTCTATAACATTGGCTATTATTTCGCGAGATTGACTGTTAATCACGCGGCCTCTTAATTTGCTATTAAACTCCATACTTAGGTTCTATTAAACTGTAATGAGCAAAAAACACAAACGAAAATAAAAGAAATGTTTTAGCGAAATTTACATCTGACATTTACGTCTGAATGAAATAGTGAAATACTTGATGCGCAGAGTGTACTTTCATTGCGTAAATCCGTCGGGATGCCTGTCAGTAGTGCTTTCTCTGTCTAGCCGTCGAAAGCCTCTAGAAATTTGATGAACTGTATTTTATTAAATAAAGTTCATTTGTTTTGTTTTGACTCTTGAATTGCATTGAGGTATGAAAATAATTAAATTTAAATATTTATATGATTGAAAATATGATCGAATCATAAAAAAAGGTAACTAATGTAAATTTTAAATATATTGCTCATTAAGGTACTTTTAGCCCGTAACAACTGGTTTAATTTTCCAATTGTTAACTGAGGGTACTTTTGTGTTCAAATTTACACATCAATTTAATACGAAATTAATTGTTTTGATAAAGCGATTTTTAAAACACGTCTATACTGACCGGCCACGTACTATATAAATATACCTATACACGGTGAAACCTAAATTAATACTTATTAAGTGTGTATAGAAGTTGTAACGAACTAATTAAATACAAGCGGGAATTAATTTTTTTTGTGGACGATGAATTAATATGAAAAATTAAAGAAAAGAAAAGGGGGAAGAAAAGAAAATATATAGAAAATGTATGAGGAAGAAATTTACCAGAGAAATATTTTAAATTTTTTTAACTAACAAAAAATGCAAACAAAAAATGCAAACAAAAAGAAAATTGAACTGTTAGCTCACAACTAGCTCAAAGGGAGTGGGTTCTCACTGCTTCGAATTCACAGTGAAATTTTGCTACTAGTAACTAGTACGAAAAGGACGGCATTAAGGAATAAGGACGACAGGTATTTTAGGGACAGTAAATACTACCTGTACCTTCTGTGAATCTGAAGAATTGGATAATGTGCACTACAATTGTGGTTCAATAGGTAAATAATAAAAATATTAAATAAATAATGTTTTTATTCCTTTATCCTAAGATACAACTCATAACTTTATGGAGATAAGTAAAAGAAATGTTAAGAAAATTTCCTTCTCAACTTCCACGACGTCGGCAGGGCGGTCTATCTGGAAGCAAGCAGGGCCTGGTATTAGACCGGCGTTCTGAGATTCGTGGTTTTGTTCTGCAGCTGTTTGGTGTTGTTCTTTCTGCAGGAAGAAAGGGATCCTTCCGTTCTTAAATTTGTGCTCCAAAACTTGAGTGGGTTTGTGCCCTAAAATCTTGAGTGGGTTTGTGCTCTAAAACTTGAGTTTCTTTTCCAGAGTGTTCTAATGTGGGCCTAGGTGAATCTAGGTGGGCCTTGATGTTAGGACCAGTGGCAAATCGATGGCACTCAAAACAAAAAAGCTAAAATATCTGGAACCAATTTTAGTAGAGAATTTAGGTTTCCCCCACTCGTTTGGTCAAATCGATCGCGTACCCGTCCGAATTCTTTATTTAGATACAAAATTTAATTTTCGAAGATTGAGTTACAGGAAGACGTAACACATTGTTAAAATAAACATCTTTTTCAAATAACTTTGAAAAAACTAAAAAATACCAAAGTTAAAGAATTATTAAATTTAAAACCAGTGCTGAACATGTATACGAAATATTAAATGAAATAGTAAATCTTTTTTTTACGTTAGCAGGTCATTAGTGTGTTCAGTATGATGATACATTAAAAATTTAGTGTATTTAGAACACATTTTAAATAATAATGTTATCGGAAACTTGTTGTTACATAAGTGAGCGGGTAATTGAATATCAGATGAGATAACTAAAAGAAAAATGTGGACAACTGTGAAATAATAAATTGTATCCCATTCACGTTAAACTTGAACATTTCCACCACAGAGTTAATTTTTGTGGATGGTTCGTACACCGCATGTTTGTAATTAACATTTTTCGATGAAAGTTGAACTGTTATACCGTATTTGATACATTTTGGAATTAATTAGAGTTTTTTATTTTAAAATTTTTTAATAAAGTTATTTATTTAATTACTTCTATACACATTTTTAAAAAGTATTATCTTAAGAAATTAATTTAAACTGTGGCAGATCAACTACACGTAGTTTACGTTTTTCGGTGAGAATAACATTTTATTTAAATCTGAGATTGTTAATTTAAACTACCTTTAAACTTCGTTTAACACAACGGTGGAATTGGCCCTTATTAAACTATCCCAGCCAGTTTAGTCACTGCTGAATTAGCAGCAAGTGGTGGCCGACAGTCCGACGTGCACGAGGCCGGCGAACTCGAAGTTGGCTGGAAAGCCGATTTGGCGACGGCCAAACGTTAAATCGCATTCCAAGTTATGCGATTACGTCCCTAATAAAAGTTTCGGTGTTCAGAAATGGTGCCGAGTAAAGAAAATTATGCCAGTCACATCTGTTACATCCATAATCGATATTCTCTACGGAGTTTTTCCGTGTGAAGGGATGAATTTTTCAATAGTTCACACGAATTTTTCTGCAGCTTTGCGATGCGATCCTCTTATGTTCATACTTTATTGTCGTGCAGTTGGTAAATAGTATTAACCGCGCTCGTCGTAATTGATCGAACCAGAAATAATTAAAATGTTGGTAATTTCCTCCGAGCAATTACTAATAGAGGGAGCGTGAAAACGAGTTTGTAGGCGATTGTTGTGTTAGCAACATCTGTAGAGGAAGTGAGGAAGCGAGCACAAGGGGGAAGGTAAACATCCTTCTTGTTCAGTGGCGTATCATTTATCTATAAAACCACACATTGTCCAAATGTTTTAATTGTAAAAAAAAACTAAAAAATTTGCTAATTATACTATTTTTAAAATGAATACCGTCTTATATGTTTTTAATGCAGGAAAAGAAACAAAATCACTGTAAAGGTCTAATTTTTTTCAATTGAAGAATAAAACCTTAAAATCAATTTTATTATAAATACAAGAGCAACTAGTTTCGGTCTTACAGGAACATCTTCAGGCCTGTAATACAATCATCTTTAATTATTATAATAGGTTGGTCACTTACGAATAACATTAAATAGTATAAACCACATAAATGGATCCATATTGTAGCGTTACAGCATTATAGAATTAAAGCTGTGAAAATAAAAGAGCAGTGCAAACGTAACTAAAAATAAGAAAACTGAGTACGGAATCTACAAGGGAAGAGGTGAGAATGAGCAATTACGAATGCATTTAAATTGCTCTGGATAACAAATAAAGCTGATAATGTAGTGGTATAGTCTTCGTCAAGAAGGTCTGGATATGTTAAAGAGGACGGCGTTTTCTCTGTAAATCTAGAGAATGTAAGGATGGAGGGAAGATGAATCTTGCTGGCTTAGGTGTAGATGGCTAGAAAAAGGAGCGTGTAGATGAAAGTAAATATCGTCACTTTCGTCTAATTTTTATTCTCACTCACCGTTTCGGCTTTATCTTCGAAATTCATTTTTAAAAGGAAATAAAAGTAATCATTCATACAAGCATATAATAAAACAACATGCATTCATTATATTTAATAAGCTAATAAACGTTTGTTTCAATGAAAAAAACATATATGTAAGTATAAAAAATATATAAATAGACAAGATTGATATCAAAATCAATTTGAAAATACAACAGATAATAAAATGAAATAAATTAATACAAGTACAAATAGAAAGTTAATAACATACCTTCTAAAAGTAACACATTTTAGGTAGATAAATGTTTAAAGAGTTTAATTCTGAACATAACTAATCTAACGTTTTTCCCCTTTTTAATATTATGATGGTTTTTGTAGTTGAAATGAAAATTATAATTTATTTTGGTCCTAATAAAAATTTAAACATAGGTTATCAAAGAGTAAAATTCATAATAGAACTTCATAATCTTAAATCGTTATCAAAAATTATTAATGGTAAAACTTTAAACAATAATTAGATTCTTAAACAAATTTCTAGTTTTTGTTTTGCAAAAGACTTTATTGCCTTCTTCGGTTGCCTCTGCCACTTTTCTTTTAGTAGTTTCGAGGAGAATTTTCCTATGGAAACCAGTAGAACCATCAATTGGTTGGTAAAATTTTGATATTTTGAGTCTGGTAAGTCTTGTTAAACTTTCTTCTTAGGAAGCTATAACCTTATGGAGAATAAAAATTTAATGTTAGATCAAAAGCTCTTAATTGAGAATTATATTTGCAAATGCCGTTTCAATAATATTTTCAAAAGTTCTTGGAATCATTGTTAACAGAAACCTGCAAAAAAATATATAATTTTATTCCTAAAATATAAGATATCACACAATGCACATTCATATAATATCAATGTGCTAGAAAAATACTAGGTAGTTACTGAGACAATTTAAAAAAAAGTATTTCGAGAAACTCAACTTTTAATGTCATCATTGTACTTAACTTTTTTATTGCTAAATTATTAATAATGTCATTTTGTGTAGTTCGTTGTGATTTTTATAATATATATTATAAAAACCTATCGTCAATGTTAATGTGCCAAGTTTTTTTAATAATTATGTCCTTGTTATAGTAAAAACACATTTAAACACATTTTTAAAGTTTTCTGGATTTCTGCTTTAAATTATCGTACAATTGAACTGACTAATTGTGTGTTTAAGTAAAGGTATATCTCTTTTTTGTTATAACAGTCTTTGTATATTGTTCTAACTTTTTAGATAATCAGAGAAAACAGTAAGACATCTTAATATATTCTATTTCACCAACAAAAATGTAGAATAATTAATCTCACATCAAACGAAAAAAGTCATTTTAGGATGTCCTAATAGGTTTTAACTTAAAAACTAAATAAAATGTATATTGCAAATGTGTTTAAATAAATGAATGTTTTTATACCTGACTATAGCACCAGACAAACATTTTTTTAGATCATAATGATCTGCATAATCAAAATAGTCAAAATCCACATTATTTAAGTTGATCTAGTATTGTTTTAGCATAACGATGTTAACTCCAATAATAAATATTCACATTTTTTGGGACGTTTTTTAAGGAAATAAAAAAAAAACATGAATAATGTGATATTCTTGTTTAGTTTTGTACTATAGAATATAGTTCATTAGGTAGTGATTTAGAAGCAAATTATGTTCTATTTATAGAATAAAAAATCACTCATAATATCTAAATATTTATACCTATTTATATTTTGGACAGGAAGACTATTTTATGTTTTTGGCTCTGAATACTTTTCTTAAGAATTTTAAAACCTTCCTTAGCTCTTTTGGGATATTCCATGCATATCTTAGAAGTTCATTTTGTTTAAACCTAAAACAAATTATGTACAAAAAATGAACATTTAAACAATACACAAAATTAGTCTTTTAGATTAGTTAAAAAAAAGTGTCAACAAAAAAATAGCTATGCCTTTTTCCTTAAACATTCTTTTTGAAAGAAACTTAAGTTTCTCTACTTACTTGTTGTTTTAGTATTTTAGTAGCAGATGAATATAGTGTAGAAGTAGTGACAGGATTGATTATTATACTTCTTTCGTCGAAATTGCATTTTTCTTTAATATTTTCCTTCCCTGAGGCCTGTAATAAAAATGTTTATTAGCATAAAAAGTTATTCAGGTGGTCACTTGTTGAATTCCTATATTTTGGAACCATGTATTTCTTTCTCACATCAAGAAAAGGAAACCTAAAAAAATAACAATAAACTTTACAAAGATGTGATATTAAAATAATAATAATAAGTAATTAACCTTTACTATAATCATTATGAGACGGATGAAGATGAACTTAGTTTACTTGCTCTTAATTTTAATTTTTCGATAAGAAAATAAGAAAGTTTAATTGCAAATTAAAGGTGATTGCCTAATGCACCGCCTCTGATAATTAGGTTGTGTCTGTACTTACTTATGATATTATCTTGAAGAAGCATTTTCAACAGGCCTTTTACACATAAAGCATGTTTTCACCATATTATTAGAGATAATAAATCTTAAATATACATTTACAACCCTTACAACGTTATAAATAATAATATTTTCCGTAAAATACAAATAAGAAATTGACATGTGTCAGAAAGTGTCAGAACTGGCGCTCACAGAACACTTCTGGCGCTGTCAAACTTGGCAACGCTGATTAAATAAGCCAATTACAGAAGAGGTATTTTCCCCCTCGGGGGGAGTAGATGTTGCTAACAAAATTTAGCGCGGGGAAGGGGGGAAGACTCCCTCTAGTAGTAATTGCTCGGAGGTAATTTCCACCTTATCGAGACTGAAACCGGCACGGGAAAATTTCTTTCATAAAATAAACGAGAAACTATTCGATGTTTAACGATGAGAAGTAATAAGAACAGGATTTTTCTGGTCTGTCAAGAATTTGCTTCACTTAGGTTAAACCACGTAGATGATCCTCACATTGCTATATTCCTGGTTTTATTTAGATACTAGACCAGCCATACTCAACCTGCGGCCCAAAATACTATTATTGGTCGCAGCGCTAAACAGCACGCTAATTTTTAAATAAATGTTTTGAATTTTTTGGGGTTACTGCAATAACAAAATAGCTCTACTTTTGAAATTTTCGAGTTAAGTAGGTACACTTTCTACAAGTGTTAACAAAGTCTATACTCATGATAAACAGAGAGCCAATAAAAACTAACTCTATATAGATACATTAACAATATGAACAAATAAGATAGAGTGGCATTTATACCAAAACAGAATCATAACATTGTGTTCAATTGCTAAGTGTGTCTACCAAAACCAGATAATAAACATAACTTATTTTTGCTAAATATATTTAGTCAGATTCCTAATAATAGTGTTTTTATTAAAGCATGATAAAGGCCAGAATCGAGAGGAAACCACTAAGGTCAAAACGTAGGGGAACCTGTTGTACATCGGACCTATTTTGTTTTTTATTTATTTTTTTATTTATACATATTGTTTAGGTTCACCTAATACCCTCTATTGTATAATATGTACTGTTAAGCGTATAATATATTTTTTTTGTAATGAAAGCTACATGTTTTGTTTTAAAAAATAACATTTAAAAAAAATTATATATTTTCCAAGGTACAACAGGGATGGTGTACCTGGAACACAGGCAAGATGTACCTTGAACATATATTTTGGTAATATGTAACACGATACTTTTGATGCAGTGACATGGAATAAAACAACTCACTGTGATTTTAAAATGTATTACATTGTTAAAAAGAAAAATAAAAATAAAAATTTAATATTTAGAACTGCCTAGTAACTCAAAAGTTCTGTTAATTCTCATCAATATTGCACATCTCCTTTACCTCGTAGATGTCTCGTTTCGAATTACTTTTCCTAGGGGGAGAAATATGTTTTAGAATATCATTCCAGAGATAAAACATCGAGTCTAGTCGCTCTGGCCATTTCCAAAAATTAAAGGTTTTCTGCATTGCACTTACCACCGCTTCCTCTGTGGTGGTTTCCAGAATCTTACCTGGGAAAAATGTAGCATCATTAACTACAATAACAAAATCCCCCACTACGTACCTTGGAGGAGGGTAAGATATTTGTGTAGCTGCTAGTACCGATGTTCCAATATTCTTGTTTGATTTCATGCCCACATCTAAATCAGAAAAATGTAGAGACCTGTAGGAATCATTCGAATCTTGTAAAGAAAAATCTTCAGATGTGGAAGTTTCTGATGAAGAATCAGGATCTGGCAGTATTTTTCGTTTAACTTTACCGATTTGTTTAGGGTTATATTTGGTGTTTTTGGACTTAGCAGATACTGTAACTTTTCTTTCTTTGACTTGTTTTTGTTCTTCAATGATAAGTTTTTCAGGGGTATCAGTTAATATGCGCGATCTTCCCTTTTCTCGTCCTTTCCGAGTGTTCTTGCGTGGGGCAGCTTTGGGATGTGTCCTAATCATGGAAGGGCTAATAAAAGCATTTGATGTTAAAGGCAAAGGTTCTGCCTGGACATCTCCAATATTTGTAATCGCCTGTGTGGAGGCAAGGCAATTAGAAGTTAATTGAACATTATTAGTCAGCTGCTGATTAGATTTACCAATATTGTCTTCTGTTGCAGCTGGATCAGGGCGATCAGTCACATTCGAAGGGGAAAATTCAAAATTTTAAAAAATATTCTCATTTAGAGGAACAAATCCAGTTACTTTAAATCCTTGAATGATATTGCTCGGTGTAAAGCTAAAGGAAACGCCTTTCCTATGAGTTGAGCAAGGTCATAAATTGAGACTGGTTTACCAATATTTCCTGGCGAAATCATGTGTTCATTCATTGCTGTATTAAAATAAGTTTTAAATGCACCAAATACGGTCCTGTCTAATGGTTGCATTTTGTAATTTGTGTGAGGATGAAATGTTACCAGGATCACTCCATTATCTTTAGCCAACTGAATAACAGGCACCGACATGGCGAATCTTTTGACGACTTTGCGTATTGAAGAAAGTGTTTAAAAAATTGAATAAACAATGTTTCATTGGACCAACCAGAAGGATTTGCACCACCAATAGTTCCCGGTGGAGCTCCAGTCAACATAAATTCTTTAAAATTGACGCGAGGAAAAATAAGCATTGGTGGCGCAAAACCGCCTCCATCATTTACCGCTGAAATCATGGTAATATTCGTTTTTCTTTCTGCGCTAGTCATGCTTCCAACCTGTTTAGAACCCTTTGTAGGCAGTATTTTTTTAGGAACATGCACCGTAGATAATCCGGTCTCATCACAATTCCATATATTAACAGCTGGTAAAGGAGGACATTTTTCTAGAGCAGTCTTATAGTTATTGAATGTGAGTGTGACATTCGTTCGATTAAAAGCTGTTGATCGCGCTAAGCTGGTAGCTTCCGGTTTGCGAAGTGCTAAATCATGTTTATACCTTTCTCTGAAAAGACGCAATCAAAATTCCCCTGCCATTTTTCCTTGATCCCACTGCGCAGGATAGCTTTTGTTATTTGACGCAGCAAATTGATAGGCTAGTTCACGAACACTTCTTAACGTTAAACCATATTGTAAAGTTGCCGCGTCTTCTATATATTCAACAAGCATATTTTCTTCTTTTCTATTGAAAACTTTCTTTGTGCTGCAATTTTGTACAAGGTTGTAGTTTTCTTTGCCTGTATTTTCAAAGTTTTGCATGTATCTGCGAATTGTGCTTCTTGCTAATCCAGTGTGTTTTGCAGCACTGTATAATGTAAGTCTTTTTTCTTTTATCAATTGTATCGCACTTTTCAGTTTTTCAGGATCTGGCGGATCCCGGTTTACTCCAGTTTTGCTGAGTGGCATATTTTGTTGTAAAACAACAATAACTGTAAAGAAATTTATTAATTAAAGACACATAATACCTCTATTAAATCATGATGTACCTCGAACCTGTTTTAGGTACATCGTGTTGTACGTTGGATATGTCCAAGGTACATCGTGTTTATTATGTTCAAAGTACAACACCGTGTTGGTTCGTCAAACAATTATTCATAGAAAATTTGAGGTTAGAAATATATCGTTTAAAAATACATAAAATAAGGGCTAAATAACCACTTAATTTATTTGAGGGAAATCCCAACCTATTAATTGTAACATACTCAAAATATTTGCGATATACTTATAAAGAAATAACTTACAATTTCAACAAAAAAAAAATAAAAGCCACTTCACAATTCTACTTTAGTCTTTAGACGATCAAAATACTATTTAGACTGTCATATGTTCACCGGCGCATGACTAGCATTCATCCCGTTGAGTAAAAGTACCGCGCAGTTTGAATTTTGAAGTTATGTTCGAGGTACAACGATGTCCAAGGTACAACAAGTTCCCCTACCTGTATTTCGGAAATAACATAAAAACTTTTTGTGTGATTTCGATGATTTTACTTAAAATCCACCTTAATTTTATACGATGATCTATTTTTCTCGGCATTTAAGGTTTTGAGCGACGAATTGTTTTCGGCGATCAAGTCGACCATGACTTTTGATGATGATTTTAGAATTTTCAAAAAAATTTGTAGTGATTTCGGTGATTTCGAATGAAAACGTATCAGTATTTCGGGAGTGGTTAACCACTATTTATTTTTGTTGAATGTCTTTGTTGAAATACTGCAACATTCTGCCCAAGCCATTTCTTTTGTTATGACTAGAGCCGTCTCTAGCCTTTCTTGATTGTTCCGAAATCCATGAGATGATTACGTTACCCTTTCTATCCGAGATACAGCAAACCTTTAACAACCACTAGATAATAACGTGTGATGTTCAAATCCCCGTGGTAAACGAGTGATTGGTCAAGATGTAGCAGATGATAGGTCAAGCTTCAACAAGTGATTGGTCAAGCCGTAACGAGCGAAAATTCGTAAATAAAAGTATTAGTAGTAACAGGCGAATTTTAATTTTAACAATACTTTCTAATAGATAACTTCTACTGAAAGATTCAGCTATTCTAAATAAATTCCACTAGAAAAATAGATTTCCTTTAATAATGGGCGAGGGTTGCATTCGACTTAATATGTCAACTCGCACAGTATTTATTCAGAGGGATGCATTAAAGGATGAAACAAAGTTTTGAAAATACTTACAAAAAAGTACAAGAATAAAGATTTACTAAAGTTTTGTAAAAATCAACTGTTGCACCTGATGAATTTCACCATTATTATTTCAATCTTCCTGTATCCAATAATGTTAATGTATCTGAATCTCCGATTGAAGATAGTAACACATACATTAAATTATGATTTGTATGTAAAGCTAAGTGATGTTTTTTTTTTCTCTTTTTTACCAATTATTGATAGATTCTTAGGTTATACTTTGTGAACAATGTTTTCAATACCTTCTTCATTAAATTTAATAAACAGTTTTAAGCACATACTGATTTTTTTATTTAATTTTAAACGTTTAAACAGTGTTTTATCGAAACTCTAAAAATGTGAGTCATCTTGTTTTTGTAGTAACCCAACGGGATATATTTATAATTTGTGTTTTATTTATTAGAGGTTCCTACTAACTAATTTTAGATAGATAGCCTCATGAAAAGGTTATCATCCACAAATATTGCGGCCCGTGTAACATAGCACACATACGAATGTGGCCCGAAGGAAAAAAGGTTGAGTATGGCTGTTCTAGACAGAGCGATGTGGAGGGTAATAAAAAAGCCGACTGTGGCGACATCATAGCACCACATAGTCTTACCTTTAGTTTTGACTTTTACGTCAATTTATTTTAAGGTTTCTTAGTCAGTTTTTATTTGAGGTTGGTCAAGTGTCAATGTCAGATGGTACCATTATAATATCACATATATTATGATCTTGGTCGATAGCTGCGTACACTAGCACCCTACTTATCCGATGGATGATAACCATGGAAAAAGGAAACAAAAGATTGATGGATTACTGATTTCGAATTTAACAAGACAAGACGTACCTTTGACACAACAATTTTTATATAACGCTTTTCATATTTTAAAATAAATTATCTTTTAATTACTGAGATTCTGATTTCCTGCTACCTACAATTGGTGACCCCGAACGAGCACACTTCAACTGCAAGGAACCCCTTTGGAGCATCCCGGAATAACATCCAAGACTAGATCCTAAGACCCCGACAGAAGATTCTACACCCGACAAGATTCCACACCCGACAGAAGATTACACACCCGACAAATTTCCACACCCGACAAAAGATTGCACACCGGAGAGAAGATTCCTACTCCCGACAAGACATTTTGAAGATCCCACCCAAGAAAGCAATTTCCATTTATGGTTGATACCTTTTTTCGGGTAAGTGGGGTGTTTTTGTTGGTATCTTCTATCGATTTTGATCATATATAATGCCTACAGACAGTCTGACATTGCCAGTTGAGGAGTCTCAAACCTCAGTTGATAATAATATTTTTATGGAAGACATTTCTAAAGTTAAACTGCCAGTTTTTTGGGCGCATCAACCAGATCTATGGTTCAAGTACATAGAAAGTCAATTTTATATCCATATTATTCATTCTGAGAAAAGTAAATTTCATTTGGCGATCGCACATTTACCAGCCGAAATGTTCGCTAAGATTTATGATAATAATATAATCTCTGATCCCCCAGAGAATAATGCTTTTTCTACCTTAGAAGAATCAGTTATAAATAGACTTTCTCTCTCTGAAGAACAACGGTTAGATAAATTACTATCCAGAGCTGAAATGGGCGATAAAAAAACCTTCAGATTTTTATAGAGAATTATGATATTGGAAAATACGGGATTCTCTCACACATCACGTGATGATTCCAATCAAAAATGCTACTGTAGATCTTCTTCAAGATCTAGAAGCAGAAATAGATATTTTCGTAAATTCAATAAGGAAAATGAATCGAATGATCCATTATGTTTTTATCACAGTAAATATAAGAAGAACGCATATAAATGTGCAGGACCTTCTTGTTTAATGTACGAAGCTTTCAAAAATTCTATTCCAAAAAACGAGTTAAATCAACATTAGGTAGTATAGGTAGAAAATCTTCTAAAAGATTATTTATTTTTGATAAATTAAATAATTAAGAATTCTTGGTTGACTCAGGAGCTGATATTAGCGTGGTTCCAAACAAAATTTTCAAAGGATTAATAGATAAAGAGTTTATTCTCACTTCAGCTTCTGGCAATACAATATCTACTTATGGAAAAAAAAAATTTAATATCGATATTGGATTGCGAAGAGTATTTCCTTTTCTTTTCACCATTGCAAATGTAACTAAACCAATTTTAGGTGCAGATTTCTTAACTCATTTTGGCCTAATTTTGGATTTCAAAAATTCTTAAATACGCGATAGTGAAACTTCATTAGATTCTATTAGAAAAATTTTCAATTTTAAAACTAAAGACAATTCACCTAAACTATTTAATGTTGAGACTAAATATACAGAACTTCTTAAAAAATATCCTGGAATTTTTTCATCTCCAAATTTAATTTTATCTGCAAAACATAACGCTAAAAGATGAAACGAAATTAAATTTATAGGACCAGAACTATTCCTGAGCATTGCAATAAGCGCTGATAAAGGAACTATCTCAAAATGGACAGATGGTGTAATACTTACGAACTGAAGAGTTACCCCATGCTAACTCATTCAAAGACATTTATACAAAACCCTTCCGTGAACTTATTTGCTTAGATTAGGGAATGGAGTAGATCTACACATTTTGACAGAAAAAATTA
Source organism: Psylliodes chrysocephalus (assembly GCA_927349885.1). NCBI lineage: Eukaryota > Metazoa > Arthropoda > Insecta > Coleoptera > Chrysomelidae > Psylliodes > Psylliodes chrysocephalus. The sequence continues at coordinate 21,655,556 of OV651818.1, forward strand.
TCATGTAGGTAACCACAAGGGAAGTATAGATCTGCTGCATACATCGGACTCTTGATTTTACAACGTGAAGGGCGAATCTGCAGAGCACAATTTATTTACTTGCTCCGCTTTCTAGAACCCACCGAGTTCAAGCAAGGCTTACCCAATTCAACAATAGCTCTTATCAAAAGGTATTGCTTGTACGCTGAACTATAAGTTAGATATATGCCTCTGTAGATTCATCTAGATCGCATTAGGAAAGGATGACACACACACACACAAGGCGGACGTCTTATTATTCAGGGATCTTTCTATCCGGCCAGTAACTAGATGAAGGGCTAAATCAGTACATCTGTCTGGGGTGTATGTATGTTGGTTTAGGTGTAGTGGTGTTGTTGGAATCACCGCATCCCTTATGTACCTTTCGCATAGCCTTTCCAATGTCTTTATGGAAAACGATATCAGACTAATTGGTCGGTATGTTTTTAGGACAGTGTAATCCATCCTTCCAGGTTTGGGTATAAATACCACTTTTACCTCTCTCCATTTTTTTTGGATATACCTCAGAGCAAACGAGGATCTTAATATACCCACCAGGTGCGGTGTGAGTTTTTTCAGACCCCACTAAAGTAGGGCTGGATAGATACGGTCAGGTCCTGGTCATTTAAACGGAGAGAAGCTGGATATTGCCCATCTAATGTTTTCATCGTTTACAATATGTGTTTGGCAGTTTGCCAATCATAGACAGATTGATTGTGTTTTTCCTTTGCCCAGTCGGCCACGTCTGTGATGACCGAGTCAGGGAAGTGTGTTGACAGCAGAAGTTTGATGCTATCTTCGAGGTTGTCAGTTTTCGTTCCATCTTATTTGATTAGCGCACCAATGCTTCGGTGTGGATCTTTTAAAAGAGCTTTTTGAAGCCTCGCTGCCTACGGGAAATCTTCTATTTCTTTGCAGTAGGATCTCCATGCATCTCTTTGTTTTTGTCTGACAATTTTTTTATATTATCTGAGGTGAGTAAGGTAAGTATCCCAGTCCTCTTTGAATTTTGTGGTTCTTGCCTTATTAAAGGATTTCCTAGCCATCTTCCTGCGGTGATTCAACTCGTGACACCACTATGCGGTAGTCGTCTGATCGTTTTGGATCAGCCTGAGGGGACAGGATTTCTTATAGGCATTGTTAATTGTGCTTTGGATAGTGTTCTAGTACTTTTTTAAAGCATTGTTATTGTTTGGTGTTTCGGCCTCCATCTTTCTTAGAGCCTCTTGGAGAAGGTGGGCATAGACTGCCTTCTCCGTTTTCCTAGAGTTTCAAGATAGCGTAGAGGTCGGCAACATCAAGTTTATTTTGAATGTTAACCTGAGGTGGTCTGACATCGAACTGTTATCAGACACTTGCCAGTTTAGAATGCAAACCAGTTGTGGATAAAGTGATATCTATTAGTGTTTCGGCAGTCAATAATTTGTATAGGTAAAAATTTCTAGATCAACCGTTCTTTATTTGTATATAATAAATCTTTTACTTTCTAACCTTCAAAAACTACTATTTTTTTTGTATTTATCTAAATATATTGTATATACATATTAATTCAGAAAAATGGTTTTGTAGTATTACTAGCATTTTTATTATGAAAATTAACAATTGTCCATCTATCTCTAGATATATTATTAGAATATAAGAAATTTGTATCACTTGCCAACTTCTTTTTAATAAAAATGTTTTGCTTATCATCTTCTTTAAATTCGTTATAGACTAATCAACATCTTTGATAAGACTTTTTTTTGAAATTGATTAGTGTATATGTTTAGATTTTCTTTAAAATGGCTGTTGTAGAAAAATTTTCACCTGAAAACAACGAAATTGTAATCGAAATGGTGCATCAGCATGAGAAACTTAATGATTTTTCATGCAACATAAAAAATTTACTTCCGATTTTTCTTTTGTTTTAGCATTGGATGTACCAAAATCTTCTTTTTCTTTTATTATTTTATTTTTTGCTGTTCTTCTTCCGCATCCAAAATAAGTGCGACTTTAATTGATGAAGTTGAAAACATTTTTAAGATCGCGGATCGCGATGCCACAAGCAAAAATGCTCTGAAAAAACACTCTTGCACGATTGCCTTCTGTATGAAAAAACTGGTCGAATATGACGATGACATGACCCGATAGTGTGAATGTTTTCAAAAAGATTTGTTCGTGACCGGACCGTGACTTGACTGTGTCTTGTCGAGCTAATGTGTATAGACCTTAACTCGTAATTTAAGTTTGTTTGAATAGTATCCAGATATGTTGCAGATATAGCTGAAACTCTTGTATAACCATTTATTTTTACAGATAAACCAAAATAAAATAAAAGGTTTTTAAAATCTTTTAACTTATTCTAAATTATTATTTTGTTATAATTTTCAGTACAGAATATATTAGAAAACCCTCAAAAAGATCAGTTGTTTTTAATACACAATATTTATTATAAACTAAGTAATAATTTTTGTTATAAACTGATATTAGTCTAAATATTAGTCTTTAGATTTTTCAAAGGACCAAATTACAGCACCCAATTCCGAGAAATTTATTAAAAGAAAGAAGGTACTTATAGCGCGACTGAAAATTTACAGTGCGGTAAAGTTTTAGTTTTAATATCAGTGGCAGCTTATTAAGATTCCTCGTAAAATCCGAGGAAAGAAAATTGAAAACGATCCAATAAACTAGTTAGTAATTCAAAAAAGTTGCCATCATTAGCATACTTTTTAATAAACCTGAGCCGTGATTAAGAGACCAAAGAACGAGTAGACTTGCAGGCAGTGGAGCATCAAAGGGGATAGCGATTTAAAAAGATAAACAAAATTCGTTCTATTTCAATTAATTTTTTAAAACATTTTTTTAACCCTACTTTTTATAATTTTGAAATTGTATTAGTGTAAAGATTTTTGCAATTTTATAGGGATTTTTAAACTTTCTTGAATTTGTTTAATATGATATTAAAAATAAGATAAAATTATTCAATACATACAATAAGAGATAAAGGCACTTTCTAAATATAAAAAGTCTAAAAACATCTCTGACTACATTTACTATAAATATATTCGAAATACTGTTACTTTGGCTATTATAAAAACAAAATCTGCCTATCTCGCTCTCCATTTTGGAGGACAGTAAATTCTTTAAATGTTAAAAATAAAGCTATAACTGAAATTTATGAGTCTTTAAAAAAATTTACTGAGATAATCAAATATTTTTTATCGGTTTTTAGCCCTAGAAATGCTTATCCATTAACCACTCATTGTTGTAATCTCAACTCTCAGTTGGTAGTGATGGTATATCCCCTAAAATGCTACGACTTTGTCTAAATATAATCGCACCTTTTCAGACACATATCGTAAATTGTTGTTTAGGACGTGGTTATTTCTCTGATATTTGGAAATTTGCTTTAGTGAAACCCTTACCTAACATTTGAAATCCTGAAAGTTTAAGCGATCTACGTCCTATAAGTATTCTTCCAAACTTCTCAAAAATTCTTGAAAAAACTATTAGTAAGAAAAGTGTACGAGTATATTTTTACGAATGGAATTATTGGTAATACTCAGTCTGGCTTCAGAAAGGTATTTAGTACAACTACTCTTTCATTAAATGTAGGGCTGACTACAGCATTAACACAATTATACTTTTCGAAAGCATTTAATACTCTTGACCACTACTTATTGTGCGCTAAACTAAACTATTATGGTTTTATGATACTTCCTCGAGATTTTTTAAATTTTACTTGAGTAATCGACATCAAAAAGTAGTTCTAGATATTATTTTATAAAATGTTTCATGTGTTACCTCTAGAGTCTCTCAAGGTTCTGTACTGGGTTCCTTTCTTTTTCTTATTTACAAAAATTCAGTTGTAAATTACGTTAAAATTCCAACCTTTGCCGATAACACACAACTATACTGCTCATGTGATCTAAAAAATTGCACTAGTGTTTCTCACTACATAAATAAAGACTTACAATAAGTGGCTAAATATTCTAAATTTCACAATCTAATACTAAATGGTAATAAGTTTTCTGCAATGTTCTTCTATCCAAAAACTGCTAATGCAAGTTGCTTAAAAAATATCAAACTGGTCATTGAAAACCAAACTTTGAAAGTTGTTAGTAGCACCAAAAGTCTTGGCATTATCTTTAATTGCAAGTTACGTTTTGAAGAGCATATTTCATTATTGGTAAAGAAATCTTATTTAGTTTTTTTTCAATTATATAGAAACCCAGGAATAAGTTTTCCCTTACGGAAACTTCTTTGTGAGAGTTTAGTTTTATCGATGTTACTAGTTTTGATTAAGAACATTCTAGAACCTTCTGCATAATTTTAAATGTGTATATAAATATTGGTGGAGGAACACGGAACAGTCAGTTGTATATAAACAGTTGTGAAGATAAATAGTGAACGATTTAAAGACATTCGAAATGTATAAATTAGAATAGGACTGTTTTAAAATAAATAAGTGTTTAAATAAATTATTAACAAATAAACTCTTGTTTAAAATAAACAAACGTCACATTAGTGTCGAGAAATCAAATAGTGTGAATAAATAGTGATTAAAATGGGTAAAAGACTGTGTGATTTAAAAGTGACCGAGCTACGTCAAGAGTTAGAAGATCGCGAGTTGTAGACGACAGGGAAGAAAGCAGAACTGGCAGAACGACTTAAAGAAGCAATAGAAAATGAATGTTTGGATCCGGAAATGCTTCTTCTATAATTTCTTTAATTTCTTTCGATATGAAAACCGAAATATCATCTGTGAAATTAAAATTTCCTCTTTAGAAAACAAAGTTACATCTCATGTGACCTGTATGAAAACCGATATTTCTTTTAACATTTCTTCATAAGAAAGTAAAGTTTCGTCTGATATTTCTTCCTTAGAAGGAAAGGTGTCTTCTGATATGTCTTCCGTGAAACCTAAATCTCTTCTTTATAAACTAAAGTTGCCTCTGGCATCTCTTCTTTAAAAGATGAAGTGTTTTCCGACTTAGTAAATAAAATGTCTTCTATGAAAAATAATTTTTCGTCTAATATTTCTTCCGAAATGTTTTCTTTAAAAAACGAAATTTCTGCTGATGTGTAAAATAAGATGATCTCCGTTAAGAAGAAAATAAAACAGATGGAAAAGAAGATATAAGAACTGGAACATACAGAACCGGCCTAGGACGGTGAAAGAAAGTGCCATAAGGTAAAGTCGAAGTTGAAATTGAAGCCACAACTTTCAACGGGAATATGTCATGGACGAACTACCTTAAGCAGTTCGAAACAGCTGCCAAAGCAAACGAATGGTCTGAACGAGAGAAGGAAGTAAATTTGACCATCGCCCTTCTAGGAGACGCTTTAGATGTTCTTCAGAATATACATGTGGAACGATAACGTTTTAAAGAAGATGCGACAATGGAAAGAGCAAAATCGTCGACCTACTTAGCAAGAAGTATCTAATCTCTATCCAGTACATAAGTCATATTTGGCTCAGTGGGACTCTTTTATTCTGGAAGATTGCTTATTAAAGCGAGTACTTGAAAATTATGATGATTCTGAAAACAGAAGACAGTTGGTAATTCCAAACAGTAGACTAGCCGAAGTACTTCGTCAGTTACACGACAGTCTATCCGAAGGACATCTTGGTGTTAAGAAGACCCTTCAGAGAGTTCGGGAAAGGTTTTACTGGATAAATAGTTCCGAAGATGTAAAGGACTGGTGTAAGAAATGTACCACCTGTGCTCAACGAAAAAGGAAGGTTTCTATAAAGCAATACAACATTGGTAGCCCTACTGAGAGGATCGGTTTAGATATTACTGGATCATTCCCCGTAACCGAGGATGGTAATAAATACATTTGGTGGTTATGGACTATTTTACAAAGTGGGTGGAAGTCTTTGCCATTCCAAATCAAGAGGCCGCAACTTTTGCAGATGTATTAATAAAAGAGTTTATCTATTGATTTGGAGCGCCCTTGGAGATCCACAATGACCAAGGCAGAAATTTTGAAAGTCAACTCTTCCGTGAAATCTGTGACAGACTAGGCATGAAGAAAACCATGACCACAGCATTGCACCCACAATCCGATGGAATGGTGAAGCAAATTAATAAGACCATTGGCAGAAATACGTCAAACGTGGTTTCAAACCATTAGCGAGATTGAGATCAGTATCTTTTGCTCTTTGCAGTGGCTTATAGATCCGCTGTCAATAAATCAAAAGGCCAAACATTAGCAAAGGTCCTATTTGAGCGTGAGATGAGCCTACTGTGTGACTTCGAGTTCGGATGGCGACCTGGAGAAGATGTAGCTGGTAAAGATTATGTGATCCAGTTACGAAGAATAATGGACGATATGCATGAATTGGTCCGCTCGCATCTTTAAATCGCCAGCGACAAGATGAAGAAGCGGTATGTTACTCAAACTACAGAGGTATGTTTCAAGGAAGGCGAAAAATTCTGGCTAACTAATGATGTAATTTACCGTATAAGTCAGATTCCAAACGGTAAACCGAAGATAGTGCATCAAAAGAGACTGGCGCCATCTGAGAGTGACCAGGAAGAAGAAGTAAACCAACTTTAAGAAATACCTGACTTTGTCTTTAAAGAATTTATGGGTGCATGTGGAGATACTGCAAAAGCAAGATATGTTGTTACGACCGAGCAACAATAAGATCTGCTCTCGCTTCCAAATGACTACTTGCTGGTCCATAGTACTTCCACCAACATCAACTACGTGCGAGGACTGGCATGTGTCCCGTAAGAAGTTTAGTCAACTGCTAGAACTTCAATGTCAGTTACCAGCCTCTGTAAAAGCCTTGAAACTTCAAGACGAACCGCGCTACCTGGTAACAGAAAACACTTTCCGAGATCGATCTACTTATTATGATGTATAGGAAGCATTACTTAGTTTAAGGGAGCACGTACTGGAGTCCAATGTACAGGAACTAGCCATGCCGAAGATAAACGAAAATCAGCTAAATTGGAGGATCATTAGAAACATGGTGGAAGTAATCTTGCAAGATACCGGAGTCCAAATACTGGTCCGCAGCCATTCGCCCAGTGTCTACGTTACAGCAAAGACAGTCCCTTGTTACTTCCATGGAATTGGAAATTGTAAAAGTGGGTTCAGTTGCAGATACAACCATTTCATGTCAGTTTCGTAAGAGTTCCAGGAGGAACTATCTCTTAAGGATGGGCAATGTAATGCGAGCCATTTCATTATTTAGTCATGCTCTACTCCTCCAAGTCCCTCTCTGTCTTATTTGGTCTTTGAGGCTCAACTTGTCCGATTATCATACATAATTAAACCCCTTAAGACCAAACATATATGATTACTATGGCGAAAGGGCTTCCGATTACTATTTCAGAACGAACGGGATAATGTTACTAGTTTTGGCGAGAACATTCTAGACCTTTACCAGAATTTTAAATATGTATATAAATATTAGTGGAAGAACACAGTACAGTCAGTCTTATACAAACAGTTGTGAAGATAAATAGTGAATAATTTAAAGACAGTTGAAATATATGTATACATAAATAATTAGAAACTGTTGTTTAAAATAAACAAACGTAACAAAAATAATATCGTTGAACTCAGTTTTTTGTTCTCTTTTCAAATATGAAAACGAATTTAAAAAAATACACAGGCTACTTTGTGAAGAGTATAATAACTATGTGGATCATATTGCAAAACCTACTTGAATGTTTATTTTTCACCACGTATTGTACGAAACAGACATTCTTTTTGTTATTGGGCATACTTCAACAACTTCTTAGATCTCCTCTGATAAGGAGGATCAGATCATTTAATTCAACTGTTAATAAATAGTATCTTAGATTTAGATATTTTTTCTATATTAATTACATTTAAAAAAGGAGTTAACAAAATTATTTCTATAACTAACACATATTTATTTAATTCACGCCTCTTTACCTTAATTATAATGTTTATTTTTAGGTATTTAGATAGGCTATATTATAGTTTTAGTTAGTTTTACAACCTTAGCAATGTTCCATAATATCAGATATGTTATGCTAGTTGCTGGTAGTTTTGTAATTAATAATTAAATCAATAATAATCTGACGTAACATGTAAGCGCCAAACGTGAAGAAATTAACACTTCTTAAAATAGGGTAGAATTTTCTTGCCTTGTTACATACAAAGCAAATAGGGCGCTTTGTATTTAACTACGATGTTTTCACTGTAAATTTTTAGGTATATGAGATCAAACATCACGTGTGCACGACACTGGTTTTATCGAGAAAATTGCATTCGCCAAATAATTTTTATGAATTTGGTTAGTTGAAATTGAAAATATTAACAAAAAAGGGTGAAAATGGGGTACTAATTAAAAATTGTATCATGGGAATACTTTCTCCATAATCATGGCTTTCAGACTTCAGTTAAGGATTTTAATTAGGATCGTAGGGGCGGGCGGGTGCGGCGGTAGTCGGGGGTGGAGGGACGTTTTAGATTTCAGGCGTTTTATCTTAAGGATTTATTGCTTTCTTAATTTCATGCCTCGGCAGACAGTTGATGTATCGTCGAAAGTTAGCACTTTCTAACAATATTTAAATGAGATTTCTGCTGATTTCTTTTGCTCTGCTTGCTTTTGCTACTGCTGCCGTTATTGAATTCTCTTTCTCTTGCTAAAATTTAATGAAAAAACAAATTTGCTTTCCTTCACCGGGAATCGTAAATAATGCAATTTTTGATTTATAAGTATCTCATAAATCGATCAAAGTTAGTTATTGCATTTTTAGCAGAAAAATGCAAGGAAATTTTAACAATATAACACATATCTTTATAATATTCGAGGCATTGATGATTGCTTCGAAGATATATTGTAAAGGAATAGTTAATTAAATGAAAAATAAGTCCATATTAAATAAACGCATTAAATAAAAAATTGACAGTTGGTCAGGTCAGAATATGATTGGTGGCAGGTCAAAAAAAAATTATTAAGAAATTCAACACCAAAAATATTAAAAGGCATTATTAGCGAATTAAAGTTACGATATGAATTTTCAGTCAGTATGAAGAAAATAAAACTCATTATTGTATATTAAAGATAAATACATTGTGGTGCGCACGAGACGAGAAAAATCTCGATCCCGTCTCGGTCTCGTCTCGAGATCAAGATCTGCATAACACATCGAGATCGAGAGTCAAGATCTAAACCTCGAGATCTCGGCGAGAATGAGATCTCAAAAAAATCTCACCGAGATCTCGAAACAAAAAATCTCGTCGAGAATGTGGTGGATTCTCAATCAAAATGATTACCACTCGCTATCAAATATGGCTCGCAATTTTTTGAGTACTCCGGCCACATCAGTCCCTGCCGAGAGACTGTTTTCAAAATCTGGCCTCATCATTTGTATCTGTATCTGTAACGTGTGGAAAGTGAGTTACTTAAGCCCCATTGTGCATCCTCTTGAAGTGATAGGAACCTCCTAGCTCGTGAGCTAGGCTATAGATTTAATGTAGTTGACAACGTCGACAAGAGGTGCTTCTCTTATATCGACCAATGTTAGCCAATTCTCGCCGAACACAAATCTTCTAATACACGAGAGCGTCGAGCAATCGTAAAGGATATGCTCGTTGGTCTCATCTTCTTGTTTGCAACCTCTGCAGAGTGCGGATTCTGACAGCCCCATGATATGGAGATGCTTTCGTACTTGGTAATGACCAGTAAGAATGCCTGTGACTAGGCGCAGATTATGTCTATTCATAGTCAAGTATTTGTTTGCTGCAGTATTGTCAAGATAACTTAAGAGCTCCCTGGCAACTCTGCAATTTCTTCTTTAATTCCATCTTTCCTTGAATTTCACAAGGGAATGTTCTTTGATTAGGTCTGTCACTACCGATCTTGTCAGGCAAATAGAAGGGCTAGGTCCAAAAAGAATGGTTGCTTTCTTGGCTAGTGAATCAGCACGACGGTTACCTTTCGATGTGGCGTGACCTTTGATCCACCTTAAGGTGACCACATTGTTGATGGATACTTCGGTCAAAGCTTTGTGACATTCTAGTGCTAACCTTGAGAAAATTCGTAGTCTGTTTAGGGTGAGTAGTGCTTGTCTGCTATTCAGTGATATTGTTTCTGGTTATTTCTTTTGCTGCTATGAGAATCCCCGTTAGATCTGTTTGAACTACACTGGTAATATTGTTCATAGCCCATTTTATGTTTAGGTTTAAGAATCTGAAGTATATTCCACATCCTGTGCCTTGTTTTGTTTTAGAACCGTCGGTGTAGATATGAATCGTACCTGCTACTTCCGACTCTTCTATTTGTTCTATTATAACTTTATATGACTTTTGGAAGATATATCTCGGTGAGATGGAGTCCATGTTTGCTTGAAGAAGTGGGAGCGTACCGAGCGCCTGCTGCCAAAAGCGACGTCTCTCCTCACCAGATACTACATCAGGTTCTATTTCAACCGAAGGCATGTCATTGTCATCAGAGCAACCTCCTTGATGTAAATATCAAGGGCAGTGAGACTAAGAATGACTTCCATGGCTTTGGTCGGTGTTGTTTTCATGGCTCCTGTTATGTTAATTCATGCTGTTTTTTAAATTTGTTCTAGTTTACGGATAGCTGTTAATTGTGGGGGTTTCGGTACCCAGACATCTGCACCGTATGTTGACGTGTAAGTCCATGCGATGACTCTGGGGGAGAAACCCCAGGTGCGCCTTACGGTTCAGCAGCATTGTTCATAAACAATGTTATGCTCTTTTAACTTTGTTTTCTAAATACGAGTTCCATGTTAACTTGCTGTCAAAGGTGAGACCTAGGTACTTCACCTCTGTTGCAAAGTTTAGTTTTGTGTTTAGGAGTTCTGGAGGTTTTAATTCTATTTTCATGCTTTGTGAAAAGAACCATTTCTGCCTCTTAGAATTGATATACAGTAAATGGTCCTTGCACCACTGTTGAGGGTGTCGAGGACCATATTCCTCAGTAGAAGTGATAGCACTCGACCCTCTGGACATTCCCTCGCAACCAAACCTCTTATATTCACATCTTCTACACTTATGTTTACTGCTTGCTTTGAGGGCATGTTATGTATCCACCCATTAACTATTAATGGAATATTCCTGTTGGTTAGTGAGTTTATTTTCTTTCAGAAGGTAGTTTTATCAAAAGCACCTTCTAGGTCTATGAAAACACCCAAGGAGGACTCCTTATTGTCCAGGGATCTTTCTATCCGGCCAGCAACTAGATGAAGGGCTGAGTGTATGCATGTTGGTTTGGGTGTAGTGGTGTTATTGTAATTACTGTATCCCTTATGTACCTTTCGCATTGCCTTTTCAATGTCTTCATGGAAAACGATGTCAGACTAATTGGTCGGTAGGTTTTTGGGACAGTGTAATCCATCCTTTCAGGTTTGGGTATAAATACCAATTTACCTCTCTTCATTTTTTGGGGATATACCTTAGAGCCAAAGAATATCTGAATATACCCACCCGGTGCGGTGTGAGTTCTTCCAAACTCCACTGAATTAGAGCTGGATAGATACCGTCAGGTCCTAGCGATTTAAATGGAGAGAAGCTGGATATTGCCCAACTAATTTTTTGATCGTCTACAATGTGTTTGACAGTTTGCCAATCATATACAGGTGGATTATATTATGTCTCTGTCCATTCTGGCACGTCAAATGTATATTTAAAATAAGTACAAAATTTAACTAATAGTGTCAAGAATGAATGAATAAAATTATATTTAGGGAATAAAGCTCTATTTGATAATACATTTTAACTTTAAATAAATATTTATGACACTAGATAAATATTTTATTGAATTATATAGTTTGACACTTTAAAAATAAATTAAATATATTTACCTATAGTAGTTCACAAATCGCTGCACAAAACTTTACTATTACATGTTACGATGTTTCGGGACTTACAGCAGTATGCATAGTCGATCGCCAGCGACTCGCCAGCGATTCGCTGGCGATCCGCCGGCGAAAGCCCAAAAAGCTGGCGGCTCGCCGGAGATTGTCACCGGAATGTCATTTCACGAAAGTTTTCATGTTCTTTTATAGGGAATATCACCGGTATCTCTCGCATTTTATTCATGATTCATTTCTTAAAACTCAAAAAATAATGAACGAATATCAAATTTTTCCCTATAAAAGAACATGAAAACTTTCGTGAAATGACATTCCGGTGACAATCTCCGGCGAGCCGCCAGCTTTTTGGGCTTTCGCCGGCGGATCGCCAGCGAATCGCTGGCGAGTCGCTGGCGAGTCGCTGGCGATCGACTATGCATACGGCTGTTAGTGTCCCGAAACAAGCGTTCTGGACCGGATTCCTCAATTGAGTCTCTTCTTTCTGTCTAGTACCTCTATATAAACCCAAAATGTACGTGATAGTTTTACTTTTTAAAAATGTCAACGTTCTACCTTGAATTATCTAGTTCAATGTAAGACATTGACTAGAGCAGTGGTCGCCAACCTCTCAATGTGTTGAGCTACTTTGTTAATTTTGGAATAAACAGCAAGCTACCCACACGGAAGCCACGTAACGCAACGTAAATGAAATAATCCACAGTTAATTTATTAGGTATCCAGTCAATTCGTCGCGCGACAATTTATCGCGCGACCTTTCAGAGCCGACAATTCATCGCCACGACTTTTCATCGCTACGACAGTTTATCGCTACGACAGTTTATCGCTACGACAATTCATCGCCACAAAAATATCGTATTGTATCTATGATTTATACAGTATGTCTGAAAAACAAACAATTTTTTTGTGCTATATTGAATTTTTCTTATAAGTACCAAATAAAATTATTTTTTCGAAAAAATTACAAAATATCTTACTCTAAATTACACAAAAATATGATTTACTTTTTTTCTGCTAATCAAGTAGTTTTTACTAAGAAAAATATAATAAATATCAATATTGTATTATTGATAAGCCAATTTAAAGTGTATAAGCGGCAGTCGCAGGTTCTCAACAGTCCTTTACCTACTATTTAAAAAGGATTATCTTCATTAGCCAATTCGGGTAAGTTACCACATTAGTTAATAATAATAGAGAATTATAATTATCCTTTATTAATCCTTTCAAGGTGAAATTCATAGTGCAATCAATATTTAATTCTAAAAAGGATTATCTTCAATAGCTTGTTTGTGTAAGTTAGTATTTTAGATGCCCTGTTTATAATATATGTATATAAGGTTTAAATAAGAAATACCAACGAACTGTAATCGTTCTTATTTTGTCTTTGTACGAGTTTACATCATTGTAAAATTTGAAAATGCCGTTACAAGTTGTTGACAGCGAAAGAGGTCACACATTGCTTTTATACAATGGCCATACACATTCTAGAGAAAAAATTTCTGGAGAAAAAGGTATTTGGAAATGTTCTGTATATCATAAATGGAGATGTACCGGTCGCATTCATACCATAGGCGATGAAATTGTGAAGAGTACCGAACATAATCATGTGTCAGATAGTGCTGATGCCGAAGTAAGAAGAGCTGTTAAAAAAATGAAAGTTTTAACTGAACAAAGTGGTTCCACTACTCAACAAATTATTGCAAAGGTTTCCGAGGGTTTATCATCATCGGCTGCAGCCAGATTACCACAAGTGAGTGCAATGAAAGAACTATTCAACGAAAAAAGGAAAAGACAGAAGGAATTCCTGCGATTCCAAATTCTCTGCTTCAATTAGTTATTCCACAGGAATATACACTGACAAGCAGTGGTCAGTTATTTTTAATGTACGACAGCGGCCTATCAGAAGATCGAATATTAGTGTTTACAACAGCAAGAAATCTTGACTACATGTTGGAGTGTGAACACTGGTACGGAGATGGAACTTTTTCAACAGCCCCTAATATGTTTTCCCAAATATATACAATCCATGGCGTCAAATATTCAAATACCATTCCAACAGTATATGCAATTCTGCCTAATAAAAGAGAAGAAAGCTATAGACGTTTATATGCAGCATTAAAAAATTTGAAACCTGAACTTTGCCCTACATCTTTTTTAATGGATTTCGAAAAAGCAGCGATGAATGCGGTACGAAGTGAATTCCCTAATACTCAAATTCGTGGATGCTTTTTTCATTTTTCTCAGTGTATATGGAGACAAATCCAGAATACCGGATTTCAGAGGCGATATGTGGATGAAGAAGTGTTTTCATCAAATTTGCGACTTCTGGCTGCACTTGCTTATGTTCCTGAAGACGATGTAGAGAGTGCTTTTGATTTATTATTGGAAAGTGAATTCTATGCAGAAAACGAGGACTTAGCAGATTTAATAAACTATTTTAAAGACACGTGGATTGGTAGATTAGACAGAAGAGGAAGAAGACGGTTACCAAAATTTCCTATATCTTCTTGGAATTGTTACAATGCAGCCAGAGAGTGAATTGCTAGAACCAATAATGCAGTTGAAGGATGGCATAACAGTTTCAGTTCAATTGTTTCCATTGCACATCCCAACATTTGGAGGCTAATTAAGGCTTTACAAAAGGAGGAAAGCCTTAAAAAATTGAAAATAGAGCAAATTGTGGCAGGTAATGAAATTACTCAAAAAAAAATTTACAAAGATTCTGCACGTCGTTTAAAACTACTTACAGAATCCTACGACGCTCGTAATACCATGGAATATCTTCGAGGAATTGCGCATAATTTTCGAATGCAAGTCTAAATTATTTAATATTATTATATTATATTAATTCAATTTAAAATGTAATAACTAGCAACTACAATTTTTTATAATATATTTTTTTTTTCAATATACCTACTTGTTTTTTATTACCTATACTAAAAAAATATATAAAATAAAATTTTGTTTATAATAAAAAAAATAAAATAAACCATAAAATGAATTCTAAAAAATGGCTGGCGACAAATTGTCGTGGCGGTGAATTGTCGTAGCGGTGAATCGTCTTACGATGAAATGTCGGCTCTGAATTTTCACGCGATGAATTGTCGGTCGATGAATTGACGTAGATTATTATATATATTTATTTTACTATTTAACTGGTGATACATAATATATAGGTACTAATAATAAACTAATAACAAAATAACTAATATTACTAGTACGTACTTGTTCATAGCTACATTCCTACCTACCAAACGAAGGTGTTTGAAAAATAAACACAAACCACAAACACAAATAAGCCATAACGGCATGTCACGTAAGATTTAAAAATAGTTAATAATAACAACAAAAAAGTAACGCACTATCATGAACATAAACATTGAAAAATAAAAAAGCACGTTCAATGAGAAGGCTGACACTCAGAATCATCGATAATTTTTTTAATGTTTGCAGTATAATTTGATACAGCCATTCGAATACAATTATCCAAATGTTCATCTGTAAGTCGATTGCGATATTTGTTCTTAATAAACTTCATATTGGAAAAAGAAGATTCACACAAATAGGTTGAACTGCATAATGCTCTCACTTTCAAGGCAACACGGCATAGAACTGAATATTTGTCTTTACTTACAATAGGCCAGATACATTTGGTACTTGAGACTAACGATTTTAAGGCTAAATCATTTTGAAACTCAATTACTTCCATTTCTGTTGCAGCTATGTCTTCGCCAAAGTTCTGCATAACACAAGTTGCAAACTGTTGGATATCAATTTCCATAAAGGGTGAAACAACAAACTGCGCTACTAAAGCCATTTCGTTGAAATCCTTAAAACGATTTTTGAAGTTATTCTTCAGGGTAGAAACTATTTCTACATGATATTTGCTGTCATAGGGTTCTAATGGATTTTGAGATATTTTTTCAGAAATAATAGGAAAATGCTTGGCATCGCTGTTAATAAGGTTTTGTTCTCAAAACTCTAGCTTTTTGATAAATGCTTTTATATCAGAAATCATTTTCGCTAGTTCTTTGTCTCTCCCCTGAAGCTGCAAATTAAGTTCGTTTAATTTATCTGTAATGTCCACGAAAAAACCAAAATCTCTAAGCCAGATTGAATTTTCTAGTTCCGGAGTCGGTTCATCGCGTTGTTTGAAAAATTGAACTATGCCAGATAGGACATCATTAAAACGTTTCAGCACCCGTCCTCTACTTAACCATCGGACTTCAGAGTGAAGGAGTAGGTCCCCGTATTGACAGTCAACTTCATCGGCCAAGGTTTTGAATAATCTTCTTTGTAACGCTTGAGCTCTAATCTTGTTCACAATTTTTACCACCAGTTTCATAACGTTGTTTAGTTTCAGGAAAATTTCCACATAATGCTTGCTGATGGATAATGCAGTGGTAACAGAGAAATTGCGGAAAAGTTTCATCTTTACGACATAACGCCACCAGACCCTTATCACAACCCACCATAGCTGGAGCGCCATCGGTTTTCAAGCCTACCATTTTCGATATTGGAATTCTCTCGGAAGAAATAATATTTTTTAAATGATAAAACAACTCCTGTCCTGTAGTGTGTCCTTTCAGTGGAATAAACTTCAAAAGATCTTCTTTAATCGTAAAATCACTAAAAACCATCCTGACAAACACGGCCATCTGGGCAGTGTCAACGACATCTGTTGATTCATCCAGTTGAAGTGAAAAATAAACACAGTTATCTAAGTCAGTTCTTAACTGTGAAAAAATATCATTGCTCATTACTTCTACACGTCTCATCACTGTATTAGCAGAAAGCTGCATAGATTTTATAGCTAAAACTATCTCGTCTTTATTTCTAAAGTTGGCCAATAACGAATCAGCAGCTTCTAAAAACGCCTGTTTTATCATTTCCCCGTCTTTATAAGGTTTCTTTTTTTGTGCAATTATCTGGGACACACGGTACGATGCTTCAGTTGCAGCCTTATTTTTGTCGACTGTTCTTAAAAATATTGAGTGTTGTCCAATTAACTGCTTTTTTAACTGTTTCAGTTTCTCCTTTCTGGCGGCAGAATGTAGTGGGAATGATTTTTCAAAATTAGAATGTACAGTTTTATGATGCCTCTCAATATTTCCTTTTTTAGCAACGGAGACCGAAGTATTACGTAACAAACACACATTTTTATCTTTAACTTCTGTAAAAAAGTATTGTTCTTCCCATTCCGAATGGAAGTGGTATGTCTTTACCTTCTTACAACTGCTTGCCATAATATTATTTTTTGTTGTTCTCTACTAACCCAACCGCTGGACGTTGGTTACGCGTTCAGTTTTAAATTAAGCGCAATGTCGCCGTGCTGTGCGTATTTATCCCGTTCAAAGCAATCCTGATCGTTCTCGAACACTAACGCGCTGGTCCGGCTGGTCGGTTCTAGCTGATTCTAGCTTGATGGCGTCAGCGGCAGATCGCTCACCGCAACGTTGCCGCTGTTTATGTTTAATATTATGACAATTAGATTTTTTTGTGGAATTTTCGGAAGCTTCTCTGATTTTTGCAGTTTGTATTTTTTAAATTAGAATCGTTGTGAGAGCTACCAGAATTGCCTCCGCGAGCTACCGGTAGCTCGCGATCGACAGGGTGGCGACCACTAGACTAGAATAATAACCTAATTGTTGATTTTTTGTAATATCTACGTGTGTGTTTCCTTTTGAATTTTTAATTCAAAACATTAAAATACTTTTATAGGATTTTTGGTAAATTCTTTATATTTTCAAATAATAATGCCAATTATTACAATGTTAGAGCTTCTAGTTACTTGCTTTAGAAGTGGACAAAATAGTAAAAAATTTGTCGAGCTGGGTCCGGATTTTAATTATGCTTTCTATGGCATTATATATATATATATATATATATATATATATATATATATATATATATATATATATATATATATATATATATATATATATATATATTATATATATTTGCTATAGGTGATTGTAGATTTTTGAGCGAATTAAAATTTATACGAAATCCGTAAAACATACTGTATTTAGGTAATGAGATATGCTAGACCCAATAATACTGGATGATTTCTAATAATCCAAGTTCCCCTCCTGTGTAACGAGAAGCACTAAGAAATTAAAAAAGAACTGGATAAGATCAACAGAACGCCTTATATTTTTATTTTGTTAATATTCCTCGTTTATACAAAATGCCTGTAACACCTAGACACACATACAAAATAACTAACATTATCGCTTTTTAACCCCAAAAAGTCGGTTATTGCATTTTTTCGGCATCACAAATCGTCGTTGTAGACCTCGTATGCCTCATTTAAACCCCCTCAAGATGGATTAGTGGTAATAAAAGAGGGATATCACGTGGCTGCTGAGTCCCGGTGAACCGAAGGGAACAAATGGGCTACGGTAGAGAGACTTTTTTGCAGATGACAACTAGAGGAAAAATCACGGGAGATGTTAACTTATTAACGTTATTAAGATTGTTATTTTTGCTGCAAAGGAACTGTGACAATTACGCTTGGCGGGTACAGCGATTTATTCTATTTGACGTAATTTGCGCGAGTTCTTTCTGGATTATGTAAGTTTTCTGGAGAGTTTATGTTTTTTGTTGTGAAAAAGAAAAAAGGTCAAAGTTGCCATTACCAGATGAGTTTTTTTATTACTTTTTTAATCAGTTTTATTGAAGGGATTTTTCTTTTAAAATTGGATACCTACACTCAGTTTTTTTATATCTTAACTCGGAGTGGCTGTGAGTCAAACAACTCTGTACGTACAGGAAGACGGTCACTGTAGTAATTATTTTAAAATGTAACGTTGCAACAAGACTTTGCAAAATACATTTGATATTTTACACCTTTCCATTGCTATGTATTAACATATTATGCGATAAAAGCCAACACAAAAGAAAAAAGACATTTTCTTGATTCGATCGAATTCACGTAAGATTAATACCAGAATTCAGGATTGGATCATGAAATGTAATCTCACAATAGAAATTATTCCTTGAAGAGTATGGGAAAAGGCCCAGACACATTATAAAGTGAATATACGAAAATAACTAGTAAGTTTCCTAATCCAGGTACGAGGCCATGAAAAATACAGAAAAATAATTATTATAAAGCATCATCTGCAAAGCATTCAATAAATATTTTTAAAAAAACGAAATGCCTAAGCGTATTAAACAGTTAGCGAAAAATTACATAAATAAAACTAATGCATTATAAAAAATTTCTGCTAGATTTGTACAAAAAAAGATAATAGGCTTATAGATATTTTTCAGGAAGGTAGGCACTTCAATATACAATATAATAAAAATCAATGAACCACGAACTTTTGTATGCTTCATAAAAAAGAATAATTTTAACTACATTTTGAAAACAGATATATTAGGCATTTACATCCTAAAAATGAGTACTTTACACTGAAACAAATGTTTTGTTGCTAAACTAGTGACATTTTGTTACAACAAAATACTTTTCAAAAAAGGAAAATATGACGTAGAATAAAATAAGATAAACAAAAAGCCATGTGTCACACAAAATACGAGCGATCGTTTTCCTTCGGAAAATTTTGAATCCTTTGGGTAATACTGCAACAGGTATTGAATTATATCCAAAGGAAAGACAACAGATATAGAAATTTAATTTCAACACTTTACCTTTGATTTTGCTTACTAAAAAAAACCGTCCTTATTTGGACTCATCAGAAACGAATAGATAGGCTCTCAATTTCAGTGTCTAATGGAATTGACAAATGCATCAAATTCAGTAGTATACAATAACAGTGGCTATTGTTTTTACCTTGTTTTTTCAAACTGGGTACTACAAACGATCTTTAATTTTGCTTACTACGTGTAGATGGGGTTACTATTTTTACTATTTGACTACTTATTATCTTGTTATCATCGTTATTGTATACTAGTGAATTTGATGCATTTGCTAATTCCATTAGAGACTGGAATTGAGAGCCTACCTAATAAGAACGAAACCCGTTCAAAAATAACTTTCTCCTTAGTAAGCAAAGTCAAAGGTAGTGTTAAAATTTATATCTCCTTTGTTTTTTCTGTTGATATATTCAATACCTGTTGCGGTACTGGCCTAAGAAGCAGTTATTTTCCGAAGAGAAACTGTTGTTCGTATGACTATGTGTTTTATTTATTTTATTTTAAAACTTTTTAAATATTCGTTAAATTTTTGTAAATGTAAACAATGATTTATTATTAAATATGAAAATCATTTTGTTCTCCACAACTTCTTTTGGTTTAATTCCATTTCAATTTTGTTGTATTGTAACTATTATGTATTTTAAACAGTTTATTTAAATTCACTAAAACACTAATTGGTTTATTAACTAAATTTATTTGTACACAAAACTACACTGATTTATATTATACACTTATAATCTAATTTAACAATTTATCTTTACGTATCGATCTTATTATTTAAAACTATCGCTCCAAGTTTTTTTTGTATAAAATGGTGGAGGTTGTAAACGTCACACACCCACCAGAAACTGCACTCGACGAACCACCATTTTCTAGAAGTTCCAGATAAAACCAAGGATACTTATGATTGGCCCATACCATTTAGAATGTACGTTTCACTGTGGTACGTCATTGCCGGACCCCAGATATTTATAAATTCTTGTGTTGTTTATATGTTTTTACAAGGTTTTTAGTATTTTTGGATTGTTTTTGTAGCTTTTTAATTGATTGTACTTTTTAAAAATATTTTTATACAGAGTATTTTGGAAAATCAACTTAGTTTTATTATTGATAAGTTCTACAGTGACAAAACCGATTGTTTTTAACTAATTATAATGTTATTTTCTTAGGGTTTGAATGTGCCAAACAGACGAATAATGAAAGCAAAAACAGTGTCGTTCAATATAATAAGCTTAAATTATAAAATAAGAAAAGTCCAATATGTTTACACAAGTAAAGCAATTAAATTTTTATAAATGCCAATGTAACAACCAACTAGCCTAAAGACCCCTTGTAACTACTGATAGATCTTTAGCTACTGTTGTTCATTTTCTACTAAGGGATTAAGACAGCATTGTCACCAGCCAAAGGTCCTAGAGTCCAGAAGGAACATCCATTCACTAGTGGCAAATAAAAATAATAAAAAAATTAAATTAAAAGAACAAAAATTATCCCTTAATAGCATAGTCGAAGTTAAAAATATTTACCCATAGTTCACAAATTGCCGCACAAAAACTTTACGCATTACTTTGTTTCGAGACTTAGAATCCCGAAAATGAGAATTCTCACTTTTGGCAAGCATCTGGACATCAGTCCTCACTCGAGTCCTTTTTTTTCTGACTATTCTCTCTATATAAACCCAACATTTACGTGAAATTTTAATTTTCAAAAATATCAACGCTCTACCTTTAGTTATCTAGTTCAATATAAGCCGTTAACTACAATAATAAACTTATTGTTGATTTTTGCAATACTTACGTGTGTTTTTTTTATTGTTAATTTAAAACATTGAAAAATACTTTTTAGAATTTTTTGTAACAAAACAAAGAACTAAAGGCCAAGAAAAATGTTTTCACGAAAAAAAAACATGTTGACTGGACATTTGAAGAAGCTGCATCTGCTTTAACCTTGCGATATTACAGCAAAAAGGCATATCTGTATGTAAAACAGCAATTATATTTTCCACTTCCTGTTTTTCTACTCTAAGACAATGGGTTAATACATTTTACAAATTGAATCTTAAACAGTGTATTAAAATTTATGCAAATGGACGGATAATCAATAATGGGCAATCTGTATTATGTGTATGTACTATTTTCTATTACTTTGAACTAATTGTGTACAATTGTCAACAATCCAGCGATGCTGACTCGGAGAAAAAAATGGTTGTTGAGGAATACACGCAAACGACCTTTTTTGTTTTTCGGTCGTCAAACTATTTTTAATATCCTAGACCTATGTAACACCTTTTATTTTAGCTTATTAATCTAATTTTAATTTTTGTACTTTTTAGGTACTACGTGTACTATTTGGGGCACAATGTTTTCTAGGGTACAACATTTTCCCAGTGGTTTACCTTTACACTACACTAAAATAGTAATGTTTCAATGATTGGTTCAATAAAAATAGAGTAATTAATAATCTAATATTAATATGAAGATAGTACATATAAATTGTCAATTATTATGTTTAAGTTTTGTTTGTATATTTATTTTTGTATTCATATAATATGACTTGTCCTGTATATTAAGTATCAATACAAAATTTTTGCTTTCAATTTATGATACTTGTATTTTTCGTATATATGTAGGTATTTCATTGGGAATTTAATAAAAATATGATTGATTGTTGAAAGCAAATATATCTATATATTGTTGTTACGTAAAATTCCAAGGATTTTTCTTATCGTGTCCCATTTATTTCGAAATAGGTACTTCAAACGGTTTATTTCAAAAAAAGCGTTTATTACATGATATTTACTATTGCTATTCTTATTTTAAATGAACTGTAAGCATACTTATTGCTCTTGGATAAAAGTCTTTCAACCCGTACCAATTTAAATAATAACAATAATCTCAATTTAAATGAAATTTAACTTCAATATTCACTTAACCACTATAACTCTTGCTTTTCTGATAGCTGTTTATCAAATTTCCTAACAATAGTCTTCAACAATATTTGGTAACATTTCAATTTGTTTTAATTTCAACATTTAACTTAACCACCAGGGGTTCAGGAAACAGATATAGTTGTCGCCTTTATTAAAATTAACTATGTTTCATCATAAACACCATAAGTTTATTCCTAAATCAATAATTTAAAACTTTCAGTAATCATTTTCTCTCATTTCAATTTTATATTACAAGTGCACCTGCCGTTAAGAAAGGGTGATCAGGAATAAGGTCTTATTAGCTTTATGCAACCTCCTTTGATTTGATTATTTACCATATAAAACAAAGATATACAAAGTAGTAAAGCCCTGGTTTCTCTGAACAGATCGGCTCGAAATCTGTAGGTGATCTAGCACGAAAAGTTCGTTGGCGTTTTCGGTGAAACCTAGTGTATGTGTAGTATATAGAGCGGTATGTATAAAAGATCGGACCGAAATTTCGGAAAGCTGTTCGGTTAGTAGTTCGTTCGAATCAACCTGAGTTTGATTTGAACGATTTTAAACGGCGCAGTTCGCCGAACTTGTTTAGACGGGAATGGTTTTTAAAAGTAAAAAGATGTCGGGCGGGAAGAAATACCACAAATTAGAATTTTCTGCGCTGGAGGATGAACTATTAATAGAAAAAGTAACAGAAAATCCTCCGTTATATGCTAAAAAGCTACAAGGATATGAAAATGAAAAACAATATTTGGGCAAAAATTGCAAGGGAAATTGGAGATTGCGGATTTAAACTCCATTTTTTTATTTTGATCCCCAAAAAGTACCTTATAACTTTTAAAGACTGCTATAATATCGGAACAAATAAATTTTCAGACAAACCACACACAGACGAAACTTCGGAACGAACTCAATTCGGGAGAACCCACCGTTCGGTACGCGGATATTCGCCGAAATATTTCGGGCCGATCTGTTCAGAGAAACCAGGGCTTAACTTTAAAAATATTGCCTAGAGAGATAAAAACATATGGTAAATAAAAGGTTAAAGTTAGGTCATAGACCGATTCTGCCACAATAACCTTAAAAAAAAAGGAAAAAGATATTTAAGTTTTACCATCCTTATAACAAATACGTAAATAACAAAAAAAATATATATATTCTAATTATTTTAAAAAGTACTAAATGAAGAAATCACAAATTCAGAGTTCAAAATTGTAAAATTCACAATTGTAAAATTCACAATTGTAGGTTTTATAACATCATTAATTATCATTAAACGTAATATGGTACATTTGAATGTTTAGTATTTTAGTTAAAGCTGTTTAGCGAACAGGCGTTTTTTATATTTTTTTCTAAATGAATTTAGAGATTGAGATATTTCGTATTGGTCGAATATGTAACCAAAATACGCAATTTGATAGGAAAATGAGCGTTTAAATATTTGTTTGTCTAGGAATAGTTATTATATTATTGGTTCTTAGCTGTAAATTATGGACCTCTGTTCTAAAGGTGATCTTTTAATAAAGATATTCTAAAGCACAGAACTCCTGAATTCTGTGCTTTAGAATTTTGTAATAAAAACATAAAGAATGCAAGATTCTCCTATTATACATGCTTAACCTGCCAATATCTTTATATGATACCCTTTGAGGTCTCTTAATTCCGAATATCATGCGAAGGCAGGAATTTTGCACTTTTTGTGTTCTACTATCAATGCAGGCAGAATATACAACATCACAATGTTTAAAGTGAGATAGAATTAATGAGTGACATAATGTTTTTTTTATTTTATAATTTAAACTAGTCCTATGTTGATGTATTAACTTCAGTGCGGAATACGCTCTTCTAAGTTTTTCAGTCACATGATTTTTAAACCTTATTTTAGAATCAATGATTAAACCTAAATTTTTACAATTATTACTAAAAGTTAATATATCGGGACCAAGAACCATATTAAGTTGATTGATTGCTGTCAATACCAAACTTCATTGCACATGATTTACTTGTATTAATAGAGAGGAGGTGACTAGTAGAGAAGGAAATTACTGATTCTAGATCTTGATTATTTATTGATTATTGGGTTATTAGCTTCTAAAAGGTTTTCTTATTTGAAATTAAGATATATTTGCGTATCATCAGCATACATATGGTATTTACAATATTTTAAAACAGTTGGAAAGTTGGACGTGTATAATGTATATAACAAGCAGCCAAGTATACTTCCCTAAGGAACTCCTTGATCAATATTTATTGATTTTGAAATGTCTTCTCCTAATTTAACACACTGAGTTCGATTATATAAGTAAGAGGACAAGAAAGAACAAGCAGATGTACTAAATTCGATGTAATGGAGTATAGACAACAGAAGTTGATGATTTAACATATCAAACGCTCTGGAGTAGTCGATCAAAATTAAAATACTTAACTCATTTTTATTTAGAGCAGATAACATGTCATCAGTTTTTGTCCCCAGGGCTGTAGAGCAACTGAAGCCACGTCTGAAACCAGACTGATGATTAGGTAATAATTTATTGTTAGCTATATGTGTTCTTATTTGCCGTTCTATAATTTTCTCAAGTATTTTTGATAATACAGGCAAAATACTTATACCTCTTAAGTGGGAAAACTCATATGTGTAATGTAAGGTACTATAAATGGACAACACAGAAGAATAATTTGAATATTTAAGCCATCACTACCATATGCTTTAGATTTAATGTTTTTTACAATTTCAAGAGTTTCTACTTCAGAAGTATTACTGAACGTAAGCGCCGAATTCACTGTTTCTTTTATGTGATGGTTATAAAATTCAACAATATTCTGGTCTGGCGTTGTATTATTTATTGATTGAGTAATAAAAAAAGAATTAATTTCTTCAGCAACGTTTAGAATATTAGACTTAAAAATATTTAGTTTTTCATCAATATTATTAGTATTGTAAAACAAATTCCTTTCTATGCTTTCCAAATCTACTTGAAATTGATCAATGTTACTGTTGTAGAGGTTCCGAGAAGAACATTTAATTATTCTATTTTGATCTGTATTTATTTCAAAACAACAATGCACCAAAAAATGTCTTACTAAATGTGTACCCTTAACACCAGATTCATTTACCTCAAAATTAGTATATACGTGATCAATTAGTCTCATTGAATCACTTGAAATATGTGTTGTTTCGTAAATATTTTGTTTTAAATCGAAGGATTCAGTTACAGATAAAAGTTCAGTTGTCAGATTTGAATTTAAATCAAAAATATTGATATTGAAATCACCAGTACATATAAGTTTATCATATTCTGTAGATATATTTACTAGAGTATTTTCGAATTTGTTTAAAAATAATTTAGTGTCAGATTTAGGGACTCTGTATATTACACCAATAGCATAACTCATTTTATTTATGCTAACTTTAATCCAAAGCTGCTCCATATAATGCAAATTTTCATTTATTAATGTATTAAAGTCTAAATTATGTTTTATATAAGTATACGACTGCCACGCTTATGCAGTCTATCTGTTCTAACATGGTTGTAGCCATAAATATTTAATAAATTATCATTAATTTCTGGCTTTAGCCAAGTTTCAGTAACTCCAAAAATACTATAGGGCTTTGCTAATATTAATTGTTTTAATTCATTTAATTTTGATGTTATAGAACCTACATTAAGATGACCTACAGAAATATACATTATTACTAAATTTATTTTACTATAGATTGTATTGATACTAAAAACGGTTTTGCAAAGAAATAATCCTATATTTAGAATAAAATTAAAAATTAAATTTTACTACTTCTTAAGCTTGGATGAAGGACCTCATTAGTCCCACACAGTTAAAGTAAATTATTTTTTCTGGCAAACTGACTTAATGACAGACGCATGCGCCATTAACTTGACAGAAGCACATGTTTTAAATAATTGTAACCTCAAAGTTTTAATAGTTCGACTAAACAACTAACTAGTTATTTGTGAAATTGTAAATAATTTTTAAAAAAGTTTTATCAATAATTTTAATGCATCGTCTAACATGTTCTTGTAGTTTTATATCTAGTCTAGTCATAATTATTATAATAATGTTCACCATTTTCACGAACCAATCTCACTAAGTTGTAAGTAAACACATTAATTAATATTGATCATTCAATTTTAACTCTGTCCTTTAACAAATATTTCTATATCCCTGAATGTGTTCACATTCGAAAAGTTGGAATAAACTTATAAGAGTATATTCGAGCTATATTTTTTAATGGCTCTGAAAATCCTTATAATTTAGAACCAAATACTCTACTTGAACAATTTAATCTTAAATTAACTTTTAAGGTGCTCTCGGAGGCTAGAGGGGAGTGGAGGTATAAAAATTATTATTACCGAAACGTTCGACCTTTGATTTCCATACACGACGGACATAATTATTTGTCAATTTCCATTCAATAGTGGATTTTGTTTTTTAGATGCACAAGCAAAAAAATTCTTAACCGGTCCCCCATTTTTTCACTTATTTCTACAGATAACTAATAGTTGTATTTAGAAAACATCCCCTCATTTTACCCTTCTCTTATCATCTGGACTAGGAAGGCAAGGAGGATAAACTTAAAACGCTATACACGGCATTATTTTGATCTGATTCAAATAAAATTTGGGAATCAGGTATTAGATTCTAAGAAATAAGATTGACTTGGAAATGAAATTAAAGGAAAAATATTATGCAGGGACCAAAGAGGACGAAACTTTTGGTACGACTTACGCCATCCCTCTTTTCAAAAGTCGGGAAAAGTGAAAATCTGAGGCTATTCAAAGAATCCGTATTTACCTATCCCTCCTCAAGATCCCCCAGTCACCCAAGAGTACCTGTAAATACGCCATTTAAATTAATAGTTCAAAAATAAAATTCCCTATTTGAACAAGGAATTCCTTTTTCGTATACGGAATTCTTTGTTTGAACACGGAATTTTAGATGTTCATGTTCGAACACTTCTACGCTGCCTTAGTATTAAAATTTGTTTTTAGTTTTTCAAAAATTTGATTTTATAATTTTAATTCTTAAACTAATTTTCACAACTTCAATCTTTATCAAATTCTTTATTAACCTAGGTTTAGTCAGTATTTCATGTTATTTTTTTCTGACGTCTGAATCAGTTAATACTCTTGTAAACAACTTCGAGGCCGTCTTTCAGATTGGGATTTTATACTTTTAATAATTTTTATTTTATTTAATACAATATCTTCATTCTAATTTTATGTTGGTTACAATTTTCTGACAACTCAATTGTCATATAATTTCATACCAACTGTTTTTTCTCTACTTACTTTCAGAACTGATTACTCAAACTTCACTATTTTTAGTTGGTATGACTGTTGACAATTTCATTGTCACTGTCTGTCACTCGTCACCGAAATAACAGCTGATATACCAAAAAATATTGTTTTTTATATAAAAATATTACTTCATTGTAGGCCTCCAATAGACAATTTACTTTATCTTTTATTGTGGATGAGAGTAGCAGTGCTCAGTGTTTTCTCAATTGTTTCATTTTATTAATTTTCGTCCTCCACCGTGTAACGTTTAGATTTGGCCTTATAGCGGTTTTTCATTAAAATAGGGATGCGCTTGTTTTGTGCATGTTCAGTATTTATTAAATGGGTCCTTCTATACACGCATTTAAACCACTGTGCTTTTGGATCGATGTCGAACGGCTGATTTGCCAAGTCACTATCGAAGGCGTTTCTTCGCGAGCTTTTTTCCATATATTAGGGGATTTTCTGCGATGCTCTGGGCGAGTAGGTGGCTGCCCTGTATTTAAGGTGTCGGTCTAGCGTTTCCGCCCCGACGTTAATTGTGGGTATATGATCAGTTTCAGGTAGATAGGACCTCTATTTCAGTTTAGCTAGGTTATTTATTTGGTTATAGAGGTTTGTTTGGTTTTTTGGTGACCACATGTTGTAAGAGCTCTCTTAGAAGGATATATTAAACCAGGTATTGGATCTCATAGGTGAGTTTTTATGTTGTGCAGCATTTAGATTACGATGTAGTAGTTCTTTTTGTAAGGCCATTTGTCCTTTATTTCAGTGCCCACATAATATGTAATCTTTTCTTGATAAGCTGTTCAC
The DNA here is from genome assembly GCA_927349885.1 of Psylliodes chrysocephalus. Lineage (NCBI taxonomy): Eukaryota > Metazoa > Arthropoda > Insecta > Coleoptera > Chrysomelidae > Psylliodes > Psylliodes chrysocephalus. The sequence goes on from OV651818.1 coordinate 21,684,085, forward strand.
GAAATTGGTGATTTGGTGTTTAATCTTCCCCCTATTGCTGTTAAAGGGGTAAATATAGTATAGTTTTAGTCAGCATGCTTACTTAGACGATTATTAACCCTAATTTATGTTTCTTTTCATTGTATATATCTTTAGTATACGGGATTGACTATTAGGGGGTAGTATTTTGAAACCTAAGGGTTTATTTTGCCTAATAAATGTAATTGTTGGATAGAACTCGCTTCACAAGCCGTTTATCTTGTTGCTTGCTAAATCTGAAGATTACATACATAAATTATTAAGCCTGAGTAGTTACTACCTATTTCTAGACCTCGCTTCACGAGAAGGCTGTGTAGGTACCTGGTTATTTAATTTTAACTTCTTTATTAACCAGGGATAAATAGTTATTGCTGTGTTTTATCTTATACGTTTTCTTTAGGGTTCTCGTGACGGGCCAGTATTCTTGGTACGGGCCAGTAGTTCCTGTGATGGACTAGTACTTCTTGTGACGGGCCATTAGTCCTTGTGAAGGGCCAACACTTCTTGTGATGAGCTAGTAGGCTTTGGCGGACTAGCACTTCTTGAGACCGTCTAGTATTCTTGTGACCAACAGGTATTTGTGTAACGGGCTAGCAACCTTTATGACAGGCAGTTCGATTTTTATGCTGCTAACGAAGCAGGAATAGTAGGACATTAACCGTCTACTAGAGTTTTCCCAGTTTTATATTACTATTTTTATTTTATTTTATTTGAGGGGTATTAGTACATAACTTTATCTAAACCTAATGTAAACGAGGTTTAGGGGTGTATAAATTACCGTACATTTTAATAAACCCGAAAACGTTACCAAGAGCTCTTCGTGGGGTATATTACTTATGCGTAACCATTAATTTTAATAAGTAACATAGTTTTACTCGTTTTTACCCCAAGCGCCGAAAAGGACTTTGTCAGAAGCTGCAGCAGTATTGGGAAAGCCCCTACACCGTCTTCAAGAAAATCAACTACCTTATCCACCGCATTCAGTTGTCAACGAGAAGTAAACCGAAGGTAGTTCACATTGAGAAGTTAGCGCCATACCGTGGTTCAGATCCTCCCCGTTGGCTCCAACCAGATCCCAGTAATCAAGTTTTTCGGGGCGAATAACTAGAGAGAAGGGAGCAATGTTACGCAGTACCCTGCAGTAGCCGGCGGCTGTCATAGGAAACGTACAGATAGAAAAAGAAGTGGAATGTTACTCATCGCTCTACAGTGTGCTGCGGTCGTCATAAGTAAAAGTACAAGTAAAAGAAGATAGAATATTCCAGAAATGTCATTACCCGTCAAGAACATTCTAGATGACAGTGCGAGAAGGTTCGAGAAGGTCAAGCAAGCTATATAAGTCAACGATATGACGTCAGAGTTTAGTTTTATGATAAACGTTACATGTTAATGTTATCAGTTGTATCGTTATTGTTAAAGTTGAATTGAGTTATTGTACAGTTGAATTGAAATAAATTGTGATACCAAAAACCAGCGTAACAATATATTGAATGTTTCTTGTTATTTAACCCCAGTTGCTAATTGTTTGTTCGATTACATAATCGGGTTGGGCAATAAGACCTATGGTAAGGTAACCGCTTGAAGGCCTTTGTATATAGTATATAGTATATAGTATATAGTTTATTCATCAAAAAATATATATACCTAGTTATAAAAATACAAATGGTAGCTTAAAAATTAAAAGTAATTGAATGAATAAAGGTACACTCGATAACTAAAACTAAATTAACTAAAATTAGAATAAATAAAATAGGATAAATATATAAATATATAAGAGAAATTTAATTGATCCATTTTTATAATTAGAAGATTAAAGTGAATTTAATGGAAAACGTGACAACCAAAATCTATATTATTGAGTGTTAAAAAAACAATTAATTCAAAAAACTAAAGCTGAGACTAGAAACAGACGCAAGTTAAGTATTTCTACATTCTATTATATCTTTAAATTTTTGTCGTGGATTTTCTAAACTAAATTTTTTAAGGCTTTTTTTCATTTTAATTTTACATTTAATTGTTTTTATTGATTCTGGTAGTTCATTATGTATCTTAGGAGCAAGATAGGTATAAGATCGTTGACTAAGTGATTTACTTACTTGTGGCACGATATGGAGATTTCTATTGCGAGTTTGATAGGAGTGAGAAGGTAAGTTAGCATGTTTAGTATTAAGTTGATATTTTTGAGCCATGCAGTAGAAGTATATTTGCCTAAGATCCATGATTTGACTTTCGGCATATAATAAGTCACTTGAGTATCGATATTCTTTCGACAACATAAGTTTTAAAAATCTTTTTTGTATTATCTCAAGCGTTTGGATATGGCACCTTAGTGCGCTTCCCCAAGCTAGAATACCATATCTAAGATGGCTTTCGACTAAGGCATAATACAAAGTTGTTAAACAGCTAACTGAAAGATATCTTTTCAGAAAATTAAACTTATATAAGATACGCTGCAGTTTTTTTACGGTATAATTTATAAGGTATTCCCATTTCAGATGACTGTCAATAAATATGCCAAGGTATTTTATTTGTGTTAAAGGTTGAAGAGCAAGATGATTTTTATTTATAGAAATGTCAAGTTAATGAAATTTGGGAAGACAGCTGATGTTGCAGCTGAAAGGTACGTATCTAGTCTTGTCTAAATTTACAGTAAGTACTTTGTTGTCGAGCCAAGTCTTAATATTGAGAAAATCTCTTTCAGCCATGCGTTTGAGTTCATCCCAATCAGGTGCTTCGTAGAAGATTGCAGTATCATCTGCAAATCCCACAATTCTGCCCTTACTAGAAATTGAAAACAGACCATTTATATAAATGTTGAATAAAATTGGACCTAGAACACTGCCCTGGGGCACCCCGTATTTTATTGGCTTTCGATCACTTTCCTCTCCACTTACTTTTACAGACTGATATCTGCTGGTAAGGTAGCTTTCAAATAGTCTTAAGGTTTTTCCTCTAATACCAATATCTTCTAGAGATTGTAGAAGAAGGTAATGATCAACTGTATCGAAAGCTTTACTTAAGTCTAGGAATATGCACAAAGACGGCCTGCTTTGTTCAAGTGCACTGTGTATGTTAGATACTAAATCTAATATAGCATCTTCTGTTGACATTTTTTCCCTAAATCCGTACTGTTTAGGAGACAATAGTTTATATTTATTTAAAAAAGAACTCAGCCTGTTTTTTATTAATTTTTCGAATATCTTCGATAGATGAGTGAGTAGGGAAATAGGTCTATAGTTACTAAAGAGAGTGCTATCTCCTTTCTTAAACACTGGAGTAACAATAGAGGTTTTAAATGCTGAGGGGTAAATGGCCTTGTCGATACACTGGTTCAATATATATGATATCGGTTCAGCAATAAAAGTTGCAATAGTTTTTAGGACTTCTGAGCAAATCTCATCAGTACCTGGTGCTTTTTTATTTTTTAAATCTTTAATAATTGCAATAATTTCTGACGGATTTGTTTTAAAGAATACTATTGAGTTCTGCAGTGTAAACCTATCATTTGATTGTTTTTCATCGTCTCTTTCAATTTTTTCGGCTAAGTTCTTTCCTACATTGATAAACTGATTGTTGAATTCATTACAGATACTTTTAAGATCAGTTAATAGTTCTCCATCTTCTGCTGTAATTGCCTCAATTTTTTTATGCCATTTCTTATGACCACTTAGAGTTTTCACCACTCGCCACAGTTCACTAGAATTACCAGATTTAGATGCAATTTGTTGCTTGTAGAACTCATATTTGGTTTTTTGAATTGTAGCTGTTACTTTATTTCTACTGTTTGTATAGATATATTTCAAAACAACGTTATTTGGATCCCTTTGTAATTGTTTGAATAGTTTGTTTTTCTCATTGATTATTTTTAATAGCGAATCTGTGACCCATGGTGCGATCTTCGTATTTTTCCTGTTTACTCGCCTGGACAAGGTACATTGTTTTATAATATTTGTCAAGTTGTTAATAAACATATTGATTGCAGATTCTGGATCTTCTGCCTGATATATTTGATTCCAAGATATCTCTATTGTAACATCATGTAATTTTTTATAATTTATATTATGTTTTATGTATTTTTGTTGTTTATTATTTGCATAATTGTCATTTATAATAATTTGTAAGATGGTAGTATAGTGATCAGTTATGTCATTTTCAATTACAATTGGTAAAATATTGTCAATATCACATACCGTTTTAATAAAAATGTGATCTAGACACGACTTACTTCTGTTTTGTACTCTAGTAGGTTTGTTTATAGTAGAGATGTATCCATGTTCAGACATAACATTCAAATATTCAAAAACTGTTTGAGTTTCCGCTAGCAAGTCTATATTAATATCTCCAGAAAATATATGGTATATTTCATTTTTATTTTTTAATTTTTCAAAATATTCCTGAAGAGATAATACAAACATATCGGCGTTAGACCCATAAGGCCTATAGCACGCGGTGACAGCAATGAACTTGTGCCGAAGCTTAATACGGATCAGTATAAATTTAAAGTTGTGTATATCTATAATCTCCTGTTCATAAATATAACAATCTTTTATATATATAATCGCCATCATTTTGATTATATTCGCTCTCGTTGTATATGTGGTTATACCCTGGGATGTTAAAAATATCTGTATTTAGTAACCATCTAGTTTCAGTTAGTACTATACAATCTATATCACTATCTAGATGTTGTAAAAATATTTTAAATTCGTCTAAGTTTTTCCCTACACTGCGAATATTATTATTTATAATTGTAAAATTGTTATTTTTTTCATTAATTTTTAGAATTTGTTTGCATTCGTTTTCGTTTTTTAGGCTGAATGTTTCAATCTGCGTCACATCAAATTCTCTTATATATTGGTTCATTGTTAAATAAAATAAATTGTATTACTACGTATGTACTAAATATAGGTATATACTTAATTTATCAATAAAAAATTAGTTTAAGATTCAATACATTGAAAGGATAGAAAACAATAAATTCGACACAAACAACACTAGATAAAATGTCTGTTCTTTGATTAGATGAAAGACAAGTACATTAATGATTTGAATCAGTTTCTTGAAAAATAAAAAGAAAAATAAAAATGTAAGAGCGTGTTTAATTATTTAATTAATTATTTATTTTTTTCTTAGGTTATTGACTTGTTGAAACTGCTTTGGCTTTCTTGGAGTTACCCCTGATGCTGAGCCGTGTCTGGTATGGTAACGTTTAATTTTGTCTTCCTCTATGTTTTCACAACCTCTATTTTTTTGATAACTACAGGCTCCTTTTCCGTTGTACTATGGTTTTCGACTACTACTAACTGTTTAGTTTGGAGTTGGTTGGTAATTGGAGTGGGCGTAGCTGGTTCACTAGGAATTTCTCTAGCTTTTGGAGGAGAGAAAATGTCCTCCTCTTCTTCTACATCCTCCTCTTTAAGTAATTCTCCTACTGTAAACGTTTCTCCTTCTACAATTAGCCTTTGATAATAGCACGCTTTTGTTGACTTCTAGCTTCTTTCATGAATTTTATGAGTACCTTTTTATCCTCTAGGTCTTTAGGTATTAGATCTTCAGCAATAAATATTCGTAGATTTTTTAATAGTTTTGCGCTTTTCAGAATTTCTAGACGTTTCAAATTAGAGTGAAATTTTACCAATATTGGTCTAGTATTATCGCGATTTTTTCCCAATCTATATATATCAATTATATCAAACCTTTCAATTTCGACTTTTAATTGATCCTTTAATAATTTCGTAACAGCCGTTAGTGTTTCCTGCGTCTTCTCTTCTGCTTTTTCTGTTATTCCGTAAAAAATTAGATTTTGGTTTTTAATTTTTCTCTCCACGAATTCTAGTCGATTTTTTAATGTGATGTTTTCTGCTTCTAATTTTTCAATTCTGTTATCGATATCACACAAGTTTTTATTAACAGTGACCGAGAAGGTTTTAAATTCAAAATTTAAGTTGTCAATTTTTGTGCAAAGATTTTGACTAATTTTATTTATTAATTCAAATAAGTCTTCTATAGTTTTGCTTCCATCCATTATAATATTTTGTTCCACCACTGTATTTATTTGTGACTATTGAAATGTTTAATCTTTATCATTAATTATCAGCCTAGTTTTTTGGGTTCGAGTTTTATTATTGCCGATATTTACTTAACAAGTTTATAATTCTTGGCTAAACTAATAAATTTAAAATATTGCAACTTACTTCTTTATGTAGTTTGTAATTTTCTGTTTAATATGATATAAAATGCACTTTTTTTGAGAACTTTTAACCACTAATTAATAGCTTATTATCGGAACGATGTGTATTTTGTATCATCACTGAACGATAAATCTGATTGTAGAAGAGATGCATTTGGTTTGGCTATTTGGAGCTTTATAGTGAACTGTCACTTGGATTGTTGGATGTGTGTAAACTCCTGGCGCCCACTTACATACATAAGTTTTGCTACGATTCACCCCTTCTTCACTGTAGCTAGTCGGCATCCACCGCAGGTGCTTAGGCACAAAAAGTAGGTAGCAACCTACACTGATGAAGAAGGTACTGTAGCAGAATGATGATTTCACTTCCTGTTTTGTTCATAGTTTACTGTTACATATATCTCTGATAGTTTACAAGTCTTTGCTCAATCCCAATTTGGTGGTGGGACTCGATGCTGTGACTTTGCGCTTACGTTGACCAGAGTTCGTAACTAATATATAATGTACTAGCTGTCTTTTTCCTCTTTTCTTGCGGTTTTTTGAAGAGTAAGTTTAACTTAACTTTTACTTAATTTGTATCTACATTATCTACAATCCTTGTTAGAGTCCTGATGATGCCTTAATCGGTGAAAGCTCTTAATTAATTTTTTAAACAAACAATTTAAATACAAAATCTTTTATTTTTTCCTAATTTATTTTTGTTTCGTCTTTTTTGTAAAGTTCCCATTTCCTTACACTTTGTTTTATTTTTGTTGATCTTTGGACTCACTTCCATAGCTTCAGAAGTAACTAAGTTAAATTACAAAAGCAATTAGGCTCTAAAAAAAATAATTTCGTGTAGCAATTCTAGAAAAAACGTTTTTATAAAAAAACATATTATGATATTCTCAAGCGATACGAAACAGACACCAAGCAGAAATAAAATACAAACAAGTCCTAGAATATCTGCAACAGCTCTCTAAAAAGATTGTGTATAATGGCTTGAGCGAGACAATATGATATCCGATTCCGATAAAATTCAGGAAATACAAACATTGAACACGATACCAAACCAAGGAATGTGCTTCCTCGAAGTGCTCGTAAAAGTACAAAATACCGCATAAAAGCATATTTTGGTTAAAATTTATTTATATTATGTAGACACTTATAACTAGAGAAAAACGAGATTTTTACACAAGTAGAGAATGGGGTTTTTAGTATCCAACTTTCCTGTCAAGAAAATGGGAATGTATACGAGTATATGCAACATTTCAGTTTCGTTAGAGGAATATAATTAAAAATTAGCCAATTTACCTATAAAAAATATACAAGGTAATTTACGATCTTCACTGTATATTTTTTCATATTATTTACTAACTACATATATTCTTTGATCAGTATGGTGGCGAATAGCGCATAAATAAAAGTTGAAAGCCAGGTCCAGACAAAACAAATTTGGTTCACTTCAAAGCAATATCAGTAAATTAAAAGTTTTTTACGCATATTTGAAAGAACAGAAAAAAATTAGGCTACTCTATATTTCTTTAGTATCTGTAACGTGTGGAGGGTGGGTTACCCCCACGGCACTTAGGCCTTAATAGCCCGTGAGCCAGTTTACAGATTTATTGTATTTGACAACGACGCCAAGAGGTGCTTCTCTAAAATCGGCCGATACTCACCGAACACAAATTTTCTAATAAATGAGAGCATTAGGCAATCGTAGATGATATGATCGATTTTAACGGCCCCATGATATGGAGATGCTTTCGTACTTGACAATGACCAGTCAGAATACCTGTGACCAGGCGCAGATTCTGTCTAGTCATAGTCAAGTATTTGTTTGTTGCAGTGTTGTCAAGATAACTTCAGAGCTCCCTGGCAACTCTGCAGTTTCTTGTTTCATCTAATCTTTTCTTGAATTTTACAGGGGAATGTTCTTTAATTAGGTCTGTCACTACCGATTTTGTCAGGCCTATAGAAGGGCCAGGTCCAAAAAGATTTCTTTGGTATTTCTGCATACAATTGTCTTACTTAATTAGTTTAAGTCAAATCTAAATGTTTCGACAATAGTGTAGTAAATAACTTAAAAAACATAAATTTTGTTTTCTAATTATTGGCTTTTCCAGTTGTAATTAATTAAATCATCTACCTTTTTACATTCTTTTAACTTGTATGGGCGACAAAATGCATATTTTAACAATTAACTTACAAATGTGTAACGAAATGAGGATAATATGACGTGTCGACTAGTTAAATTTCAAATAAATAATTAAAACAGAAAGCATTAACATCCAGGAAAACTAAAAACTTTATTTTAAGACACATTAGCGTAAAAATAGTTCTATATTTAAAGAAAGCAAAAACCTAAAAGTTCCTCAACCTCTTTCTAATTAACCTTTCTGAATTCTGAATATTATTAAAATTATAATAGTATAAAGCTATTTATATCTTATTTCAGTGAATCATTCACTTAAAGTAAGTAAAGTACCCAATTTGTGGTAATTGAAGTTCAATTAGAAATCTTAAATAAGGATCACAGAAATATATTGAACAAAATGGTGAGCAATTTTAGCAAAAAATTTAAAACTAAACTATAAGTTTTAAATTTTTTTAGATTTTATTTCTTTTGTCTTAACACATACATTTTTGTAGAATTATTGAATCTTTTATAAAATTAGCCTTAAAATTTACTTTAAAAATTGAAACCATGAATTTATTGTTCCTATTCTTGAATACAATTTTCTTCATACTTTCATATTTTTTGTGTAAATCGCAGTTTAAAATTAATTGTCCATAAAATCTCAAATTTATGAAAATTATACAAAACAGTTGTAAAATTAACACAGCGTCTATAGAAATTCAATATATTTACATGCGTGCAACTTTGAAATCACAAGAAGTTAAAATTTGGAATTTTAGATCTTTAACGTAGTTTCATACATGGAGATCCTACAACTAGGAAATCGAAGATTTCCCGCAGGCAGCGTGGCTTCAAATGGCTCTCTCAAGAGATACACAGTGCAGTATTGGTGCGCTTATCAAGAAAATGGTATGAAAACTTTAAATCTCAAAAATAGCATCAAACTTGTGCTGTCAGCACACTTCCTTGACTCGGTGATTACAGATGTGGCCGACTGGACAGAGGAAGAATACAACCCATCTGTCTGCGATTGGCAAACTGCCAAACACATTGTAGACTATGACAAAATTAGATGGGCAATATCTAGCATCTCTATATTTAAATCACCAGGATCTGACGGTATCTTTCCAGCCCTACTTCAGTGAGATCTGGAAGAACTCACACCGCACCTGGTAGGTATATTTAGATCCTCGTGTATATCCCCCAAAAATGTAGAAAAGTAAAGGGCTGTGTTTATACCCAAACCTAGAAGGATGGATTACACTGTTTCAAAAACATACCGACCGATTAACCTTTTCCATTGGAAAGACTATGTGAAAGGTACATAAGGGATGTATTGATTACAACAACCCTACTACTCCCAAATCAACATGCATAGTGTGGCGATATCATAGCACCACATAGTCTTACCTTTAGTTTTGACTTTTACGTCAATTTATTTTAAGGTTTCTTAGTCAGTTTTTATTTGAGGTTGGTCAAGTGTCAATGTCAGATGGTACCATTATAATATCACATATATTATGATCTTGGTCGATAGCTGCGTACACTAGCACCCTACTTATCCGATGGATGGTAACCATGGAAAAAGAAAACAAAAAGATTGATTGATTACTGATTCGAAATACAAGACGTACCTGACACATTTTTTATATAACACTTTTTTATATTTTAAAATAAAATTATCAATATTTACTGAGATCCTGATTTCCTGCTACCTACACATAGACCCTAGACAGATCAACTGATTTAGCCCTTTACCTAGTTGCTGATCGGATAAAGAAATCGCTGGACATTAAAGAGTCCGCCTAGAGTGTTTTCATAGACGTAGAAGCTGATTTTGATAAGACGACCTTTCCCTAGATAAAACCCCCTTACTGAACAACAGAAATGTTCTACAAATGGCCAGTGAATGGATACACAACATGCTCACAAAGCGAGCAGTATACATAAGTATAGAATATGTGATTATAAAAGGCTTGGTTGCGAAGGGATGTCCACAGGGAGGGGTGCTATCACCTCTACTGTGAAACATAGTCCTCGACACCCTTATCAGCCGCCTCAATAATGACAGTCACTATTTAATAGCGTATTCAAATGACCTGGTCATTCTGCAGACAGAGAATCTTGAGAATCTACTTTTCGAAAGAATACAAGTAGCTCTTAAAATTTCAGAACAGTGGTGCAAGGACCATTAACTGTCTATCAATCCCAAGAAGACAGAAATGGTTCTTTTCACAAGGAAAAGGATATACATGGAATTATAACCTCCAGAACTCCCAAACACAAAGCTAAACTTAGCAAAACAAAGGTGAAGTACCTAGGTCTCACCTTTGATAGCAAGTTAAGATGAAACTCACACTTAGAAAACAGAATAAAAGAGCATATATTTCTTATGAACAATGCCGCCGAACCATGAGGAGCACCTGGGGATTCTTCACCAGAGTCGTCGCATGGACCTACACGGCCATCATGTAGTTGTCTGGATACCGAAAACCCAAAAATCCGCAAACTAGAACAAATTAAAAAACAGCATGTCGCAACATAACAGGAGCCATGAAAGTTATTTTTAGTGTCACTTCCCGTGATATTAATATTAAGGATGTTGCTATGATGACAGTGACATGCCTCCGCACGGTTGGAATAGAACCTAATATAGGATTTGGTGAGGCGAGACGTCGCTTTTGGCATATTTACACCGACGGTTCTAAAACAAAATAAGGATCAGGATGTAGAATATACTCCATATCCTTAAACCTAAATATAAAATAGAGTATGAGCAGTAGTGCCAGTGTAGTTCAAACTGAGCTCATGGGGATTCGTATAGCAGCAAAAGAAGACATTAGAAATAATATCAATGGAAGAACCATGCTTATCTGTACAGATAGCAGACAAGCACTACTCACCATAAATAGGCCACAAATTTATTTAGGCTTAATACTAGAACGTCATGAAGTTTTGGCAGAAGTATCCATTAGCAATGTGGTCAACTTAAAAATGAATCAAATGTCACGCGACATTGAAAGGTAATCATCTTGCTGATTCGCTTGCCCAGAAGGCAGCTAACCAAATACTTTTTGGACCTGATCACTCTATTGGACTGACAACATCGGTAGTGACGCACCTAATTAAAGAACATTTCCTTGTTAAATTCAAGAAAAGATGGGACTTGCCAGGGAGCTGTTAAGTTATCCTGACAACACTACAGCAAACAAATACTTAACTATGACTAGACAGAATCCGCGCCTGATCACAGGCATTCTGACTGAACATTGCCAACTACAGAAGTATCTCCATATCATGGGGCTGGCAGAATCCGCACTATGCAGAGGATGTGAAAAAAGAAGATGAAACCTTCGAGTATATCCTCTACGATTGCCCAATGCTCTCCATTTACTAGTAGATTTGTGTTCGACGAGAATTGGCTATTACCGGCCGATGTAAGAGAAGCACCTCTTGGCGACGCTGTCAACTACATTAAATCTGTAGGCCGGCTCACGAGCCTATCATTTAGGAGGATTCACAATGGGCCTAGTTAGGCCTAAGTACCGTAGGTTAACTCACCCTTCATTACAGACAGATAGAGATAGTTACATTTAGAAATTTATTATTTTAAAACCTGTAAATAAAATATTTTAAAATTTATAAAGGACTGGCCATATTTGCAACGCTCAATTTTCCTCAAACCGCCACTGCGCAAGAGGTCCAGCATTTTTATTAAAATCTGGTATTACTTAGCATGATGTATTCCCTTGTAGAGCTAAGACAAAGTGACAGCGAAAGGACAGGATAATGCCCAAGGACGAGAGATCCGAACGTCGGTGACTGTGTCCATTCCCGTGGGAAAGAATGTATTAGTCCTCTCCGAGGGGGTATATGACGTGTGTCCGCCCAGAACGCAGGATAATACGGATATTCCAGGTTACCGATGTGTGTTCACGTGTGCCACTTCGAGAAGTGATTTCGCAATCGGGACGAAAAAAAGGGTGACTGGATTTGTATCTGTTTTTAAACTAAAACGGAAAATTTTTATACTTGGTGAAAAGATAATATTTGTTCAATTTTTACTTATGTTTGTTTTACCCACGTCCAAGTCGTATATTCAGACAAAGTAACCTTTTTACCTCTAGAATTTCGAAATGTTGAAATATTGCAATATTTGTATACATTGCCATTTTGTTAGGTTCATCATACATATTTAACCTATGTACTTATATAATTAAATTTGCACAGCCGGAAAATGTTGTACACCTGAACAACGAGTTTAAATGTTAATAGAATCTTAATTGCGTTTGTTTACTTTTTTTTGTAAAAACATTTATTTGATTAATAGAATATAAATTATAAATACCTACGTTATTATATTTCATTGCAACGTTTTCTTTTTTGGGAAAAATATGAAGGAACAGTTAGAAAAGAGGTAGAGTCTTCAACAATACCCGTATATCACGTGAATAAATTGATGTCATGAATTGGCCAAAAGTAACATTAATAATTTAAGAATAACCCTTAAACAATGTCACTAACCTATTTGAGAGGTGGGATACGGATATTGTTAAAGACATGGGTGCCGCCCTACGAGAGCAATGAAATCTACCAAAATAATTATATTGGCCATCTTTTATTCATATTACTAAACTTTTGTTAGTTTCTTCTTACAGAGACAAAGACAAATTTAAACTGTAGTCTTTTACTCTTGAATAGATGTAGCAAATATTATAAAAACTGAAGGAATATTGGAAAACTGTTTTGTGCTGGTATAGTTGAAATAAATAAAAACGTTTTTAAAAAGATGGTCCAAAAGAAATCAAAATCGAAAAGCAAAGGTCGTAAGAAAGAACTGGAGCTATGACGAAAATTATTGGGACATTCATTAATGATATGCACATCAGAGAAACGATTTACTTGAGAAGGACTCACATGAAGAGGAAAGTGAAGAATAGGAAGAGAATAATAAGCAAAAATAAGGAAAATAAATAATCAAAGAAATTAATAAAACGAAAATATGAACATTTAAATAATTTTGTTTTTATTTAAAGTAACATACTTTCTACATTACTAGAAAATAAGAATAGAATTAGAATATAAAATAGCTCTACAAACATTCGATTAACCATTTTTGAATGCGGATCGGTCTATGCGAGATAATCGCAATATACCTATCTGAGTACCACAGTTATATCAAAATATCACCCTTTATAATTGCAACCTTGCAAATATTATAAACAAGATAATGTTACTTTTCTTTCACACTAATAGTAAAATATGTATTATTATATTCGTTATTCATTTAGACTCGATACTTTGTTCTTTTATTAGAATATAACGTTCTCAATAGTTAGCATTGTTAGTTCACAAAAGTTAATAAAGTTTCTTTATAAAAAATAATTTTCTTTTCATGTTATCCATCACAAATAGTTCCAAAAATACAATGTAGTTACAGTACTTCGCGCATATCGTTTAAAAAAAAAACTCTATATACCTACCTCTCTGTTCTGCGGCTCACCAGGAACACTTGCTCATACAGAAATTTACGCGTATCGAGACCGGTCTTGTTTGTAAATCAGCCAAGAAATCACCGGTAAATTAAACTAAATTTTGTAAAAATATTGTGAAAGTTTTTGATATAAAAATGAGTGATGAATGTAGGAAAAGAAAGAAGAACAGGAAATTAGAGAAATATCAGGCGAAAATTGCAAAGTTTTACAAGAAGATTGCAAGAATTGATTCGGAAAATGATGATTCAGGTATGGTTTTTAATATATATTAGCAACATTTTCTTAAAAATTAATTAATATTTAAATATTGCAAAGGTATTCAGTACATTTACAAGTTTCTACTATTATTATGTATCTTAAAAACCGTTTCACAAGAATGTGATATCTATCCACTCTCGTTTTTTCGCCGGCTGCCGTTCAACGTTCACACGTTGGCATAAAATTCCTTTGCTGATAACAGTAATAAACAACAACGGCTCTGATACAGGGTTGTTCGTTTAATATGTAAATATTAGTTTAGTCGCTCGACCTACTAAACAATAAACAAAATGGGAGCGGTCGCTCGACCTGCTATAAACATATAATAAACAAGGGAGTCGTTCGACCTACCCACAGTAATATAAATATTTTTTGAAGGATCGTTTCGATCTACCATAGACAACAAAAAATTATTTTTCGGTGCGGTCGTTCGACCTGCTGGACTTATATCAGGGGGTCTGTCGACTTTCCCGTAGTGATATTATATAATTAAAAAATATATATATATATTATAAAATTTTGTAAGAAACAAAAATTGGCGATCGCTCGATTTTGGCTTAATTTTTGGATTTTAAATCGAAATTAAGTCCACCCATTTATTTGCAGACGATGAAGAAGCAAACAGTGTAATACAAACGACGGTGGAAATACACCGAGTAGACGAATCAGATGGTGAGGATTCACGAAGATTAAGTTTGACATCAATATTAGGTGTAGATCCAACTGAAAATAAAACCAAAAAATTGACCATTCATGAAGATCTCGCTAGACATTGGCAGGAATATCTGAAAGTAGGTCTAGGACATGAACATAGAAAATCTATTTTATAAAAATATTCTATTCCCGAAAATTGTCCCACTTTAAGCAGTCCCAAACTATACGAAGAGGTGAGGGAAGTACTTAACGAAATCGACAAAAAACAAGAAAAATTTTTACAAGCACTGCAGGAAAATATTGGACTTGGAATAGCTGCTATTGGACTTCCGATTTCTAAATATATTGAAAACCCCGACAGCCTGTCTGAAGAAGATATAAGCACATTGGTGGACGTAGGAAAAATTTTCTGCGATGTTCACTATTCAGTTTATATGCATAGGCGTTATAACATAATGCCAATTTTGAAACCAAACGTTAAGAAAGCACTTCAGTCTGCAAAAGTTGGGGAATTCTTGTTCGGGAAAAACATGCAGGAAAAAATAAAGGCAGTCGAAATCCTAAAACAATCTGGTAAAAACATTAAAATATCAGTATTTAAAAAATTAAAATACACACCTTACCTAAAACCATCCAATTCAAAAAACTTTCAGACTTTCCATCGGCCCAACCCTCCCAATCCGCCCAATCAGTACAATCAGTACAAATAGAAAAAGCAGCAGTACCAGTACAATCAATATGCGAAAAGAAATCCACCGAAAAAAGCAGAGCAGAAAGACCCGAAAGATTAACATTGTTTTATAAAAATTGGGAGTAAATAACGCAGGATAAAAATATTTTATCTTGGGTCAAGGGGATCAAAATTCCTTTTTATAACATGCCCCTTTACTCAGGATTAACATACTGCCCAAAGAACAATATTCAATTTATTACTCCTATTCAGGAGTTGTTAAATTCTGGGGCAATCTCAAAGGTAAAACATGTCAAAGGCGAATTCATATCGCCCTATTTTTTTAGGTAAAAAACCTAATGGTAAACAAAGATTTATATTGAATCTAAAAAATCTTAATAAACATATATCAGTCCCACACTTCAAATTAGAGGACTACAGATCTGTTTCTAAACTAATTACTAAAAACTTTTTTTTTTACAAAAATAGATCTAAAAGATGCCTATTTCGCTATCCCCATACATCAATCATACAAAAAGTTTCTTAGATTCATATTTAAAGATACTGTATTTAAATTTAATGTCCTTCCCTTTGGCCTCAATATAGCCCCATATATTTTTACTAAAAAAATGAAATCGGTCATATACAAACTAAGATCAAAAGGACATAGGTCACTAATATACCTAGACGATATACTTTTGTTAGGGCAAAATAAAATTGAAATTCAAGAAAACATTAACCAAACTATAAATCTCCTATAATCTCTTGGATTTATTTTAAACAAACAAAAATGCATTTTGGCTCCAACAAAAGAAATCGAATATTTGGGATTTATATTTAATTCTGAAAATCAAACAATAAGCCTACCTCATGACAAGAAAGAGAGTATATACAAACACACAATAGTCTTAAAAAATACAAAAATTTGTTCAATCAGAGTTTTAGCTACTTATATTGGTAGGCTTATTGCTGTTTGTCCGGCAACCCCGTATGGCTGGCTATATACAAAAAAATTTGAGTGTGAAAAATTTTTTCATTTGAGAAGGAACAATAACGATTACGTTGCAATCATGTATATCGCTGAGTATCTAAATGACGATTTTAATTGGTGGGCGAATAATATACGAAAGGTTTATAAAAGCACAAACGCTCCTGAATATATTCTAGAAATATTTTCGGACGCTTCTACTACAGGTTGGGGAGCACACTGTCAAAATATCTCTACGAGAGGGTTTTGGGATTCCCAAGAAAAGAGGCAACATATTAATATTCTAGAACTGAAGGCCTCGTTTTACGCATTAAAAACTTATGCAAAAAATCTCTCGAAGTGCAATATAACATTAAGGATTGACAACATAACAGCTATAGCAAGCATAAACCGCATGGGAAGTGTACAACACAGATCTCTTAATAAAATAAGCAGAGAAATTTGGCAGTGGTGTGAAAAAAGACAAATTCACATTTTCGCCAGTTATATAACATCAAAAAATAATGTAATTGCAGACCAGGAATCGCGAGCATTACCAACAGAAACCGAATATGAGTTATCTGACTCAGCCTTTCAGAGAATTATTGAAAAATTTGGATACCCAGAGATAGATTTGTTTGTAACGTATGTAAATAATAAATGCGAAAACTATATATCCTGGCTGCCGGATCCAGGATCTGTAACAACAGATGCATTTACTATCTCCTGGTCAGATATATATTTTTATGCGTTTCCTCCCTTTTGTCCTATTAAAAGAACTGTACAAAAAATTCTTACAGATAAAGCAGAGGGAATTTTAGTCATACCGAATTGGCCAAGCCAGCTGTGGTTCCCGGCAATTTAAAAATATATAATTGATAGTATACAATTTAGGCCTCATAAAAATTTACTTTTTTCTCCTTTTAGAGGTCACCATCCATTATACAAAACTCTTACCCTGGTAGCCATACAATTATCAGGAAAGCTTTCAAAATAAACCACGGCATTGATTTAGAAGAAGGAACTCTCAAACAATATGACTCGTGTTATCAAAAATGGTTTTTCTACTGCCAGGACAAAAACTTAAATATTTACAATCCTAATGTTAACCAGTTAATAGATTTTTTGCTCCTCTCAAGACATTTGAGCTATTCAACTATAAATAGTTACAGATCGGCATTAAATCTAATTACTAACCTGAACGAGAAGGAACAAAAAATTTTAGGCAGATTTCTAAAAGTGATTTTTAACATAAAGCCACCGAAACCCCGATATACCGAAATTTGGGATCCAATTATTGTTTTAGAATATCTACAAAAACGGTCACTCACTGAAGATTTAACATTATAAGACCTAACAATGAAATTGACCATGCTTTTGGCTTTAACTAGTGGTCATAGGGTCCAAACGCTATCTAAAATAACCACAAATAATATTAGTACACTGCAAAATAAAATCAGTATTAAAATTAGTGGAAAAATTAAAACTTCAGGCCCAAATCGCAATCAACCTGTACTCCAGTTCCCCTTTTTTAAGGAAAATCCTTCACTATGTCTGGCATCAACCCTGACACATTACCTAAATATAGAACGCGACATCTACGCACTTATAGAGACAACCAACTCTTATTACAGTTCATCAAATTTCTAGAGGTGTTCGACGCCCAGACAGAGAACGCGCTACGTGTGACTAAGATAGCTATTGTACAGTCTGCTAAACAAGTTATTTTAAATAGTTTTTAATATTGTTAGGTAATTAAATTTTAAAAGTGTGGAATAGTTTAGGGATTAAATTGGTCTGATTGGACTTTCTTAGAACGTTTTTAAAAGCAGCTAAAGATAGTATGTAGAATTGAAAATAATTATTATGCCATAAAAGGTGTTTTGGAATTCCTTCAACCTTTTGAAATTGAGTCAGAAAATATAAAGTTTATAGGATAGCGGAAAATACCTATAATTTTTTTGTAGGCCTTTGTAAATCGTGGAAATAGTTTATATTTTATTTCTACCTTATTAAGGAAAATGGTACCTATTATTAATAACGGTTGTTTCTGAAACATTACTAAAATTTTCGAAATTTTGTTTTTTTACAAAATAATAAACTATACTATTTAGAAAAAAATTTATTTCTCTTATAATTTTATAAAAAATAACAGGGGAATATTTACATTTCTTGATCTATTAAACAAAACGATATATTATCTCGACGAATGACACCATGTTCTAGTACGGAAGCTAGCTTTACATTTTTGTTGGTGGTTTCATGGGTTTCATATCAATTTTTTGTAATTGTAGTTTACACGTACATATACCTCTTAACACTTGTTTGCTTTATTAAAAAAGTGTGTTGTTGTGATTTACGTCGAAATAAGTCAAAAACAACTTGAAACCCCATATAAAATCAAAAAGGAGAAACGGAAAAAAATTGAGCCTGTAAATGAACACAACTCAGAAACAAAAATAGCTATCTAATAATAAAAAAATAAAATTTGTTTCTTGTGCAGCTTCATCTAT
This sequence comes from Psylliodes chrysocephalus, assembly GCA_927349885.1. Lineage (NCBI taxonomy): Eukaryota > Metazoa > Arthropoda > Insecta > Coleoptera > Chrysomelidae > Psylliodes > Psylliodes chrysocephalus. The sequence continues at coordinate 21,702,969 of OV651818.1, forward strand.
ATCATTAACTATTTTTGGTTTTTTAATGGTTTTTCTTGGTGATGAAAATTCCGATATCTCACGGTTATCGATTCTTTTTTTCTCTCCAGAAATGCGGACGACAGTGTTTTTAGATACTCCTGTGGCTGCAGCAACACGATCATTTACATTTTTAAATGGTATTGAAGGTGAATTAAAGTTTCCTTCTCTTCTCATAAACTCTATAACATTGGTTATTATTTCGCGAGATTGACTGTTAATCACGCGGCCTCTTAATTTGCTATTAAACTCCATACTTAGGTTCTATTAAACTGTAATGAGCAAAAAACACAAACGAAAATAAAAGAAATGTTTTAGCGAAATTTACATCTGACATTTACGTCTGAATGAAATAGTGAAATACTTGATGCGCAGAGTGTACTTTCATTGCGTAAATCCGTCGGGATGCCTGTCAGTAGTGCTTTCTCTATCTAGCCGTCGAAAGCCTCTAGAAATTTGATGAACTGTAACTATTCGCAAACCTCACCATCCGGCTACATCGCAGTCCATCAGTCGCTGGATTAAAACAATACTAGAAAAAAGCGGGGTTGATACCAGCGTATTTAAAGGACATAGTACAAGGCATGCGTCTACATCTGCAGCAGCAAGGGCAGGCTTACACATCGACACTATCCGAAACATAGCGGGCTGGAGTTCAAGTTCGGAAATGTTTAATACATTTTATAACCTTCCTTTAATAAGCGACAAAACAGAATTTGCTAATGCTATCCTAAGGAGAAACAAGTAAATTCTTATAATCATTATTCCTGTTTATCTATAGATTAAAACTTGGGTTATTTAAAAACATTTCGATAGAAATATTTCTTTTTATTGAAAAAAAATTTAAAATAGGGTTTCCAAAATGACTTTAAAAAATCATATCTTAGTCACGGGTAGACCAATATGGATGAAACTTGCACCGAAGGTGCGGACCCACGAGACGCTTCTTAAAAAAATCGGCGTCAAAATCTGTTTGACAGTTCCCTTGGAAACCGCAAAAATGCTCGAAAAATCGCACGAAAATCGTCCGAAAGTCCTATGAGTCCCTTTTCCAGGATTTGTGTGCATTATGGAAGTGAGTTTGCATAAACAGCAGATACCTAAGACATCGTAGTCGGCTCGAGGAGGGGTCATTTTCGTCTCCTGTCAACTGTCACTTTTTTATGACGTTTTGAAAATTTCTTTTTGCTTTTTCGACCATTCATTACAAACGAATAATTTTTTTAATATTTTTCCCAAACACCCCTCGCCTCTATCTACCTCAACACGCACACAAATTTTTCGTCGGGCGCCATTTTTTTTTTTGACCAATTTCGTATGAGGGGTTTCCGGGCGACTTTAAAAAATCGTACCGTCCGAACCGATAAATGGATTTCGATAAAACTCGGACGGAGGCTGTATACCCACGGGACGCTTCCGAAAAAAAATCGGCGTCAAAATATGTTAGACAGTTTCCATGAAAACCATGAAAAACCTCGAAAAATCGCACGAAAATCGTCCTAAAGTCCTATGAGTCCCTTTTCCGGGATTTGGGTGTACTATGGAAGTGAGTTTGCATAAACGGCAGATACTTAAGGGATCTTAGTCGGCTCATCAAAAGCAATTTTTTGTCTAACGGCAACTGTCACTTTTTTATAACGTTTTAAAAATTTCTTTATCGCTTTATTTAAAATTAACAATTTCATCGAGGTAACATTACAATTTGAAGCGACCCTGTAGGGGTCGCTTAATTTAAAATTAACAATTTCATCGAGGATACATGACAATTTTAAATTTAAAATTAACATTTTCATCGAGGTTACATTACAATTTGAAGCGACCCCGTAGGGGTCGCTTTATTTAAAAAATTAACAATTTCATCGAGGATACATAACAATTTTAAGCGACCCCGTAGAGGTTGCTTTATTTAAAATTAACAATTTCATCGAGGTAACATTACAATATGAAATAAGTAGAATGTTAAGGACTTTATAAATACTTTTTTCTTTACCAGTTTACCAAGTTCTGAAATTTTGTAAAAGTGCATTTATATAAGGGAAAAGAAAGAAAAATAAATCATTTAAACTATTAACGTTTTCTTTTTTTGTGTTAATAGTTTCCTCATAGATCGCTACTGTTCTTTAAACATCTACATTGTATTTTTGGAACTATTTGTGATGGATAACATGAAAAGAAATTGAAAAATTAAATGATTTACCTGGTAAGAAAGTTTAATTTTAATTTCTTGAATGTTTCCATCACAAATAGTTACAACCCCCCCACCGCTCTACAGTACCCATTTTAAGCGATCTATGAGCGGAGTAAATTTATGTATGAGCAAGTGTTCCTGTTGAGCCGCAGAACAGAGAGGTAGGTATATAGAGTTTTTTTTCTTAAAACGATACGCGCGAAGTACTGCAACTACATTGTATTTTTGGAACTTTTTGTGATGGGAACATTCAAGAAATTAAAATTAAACTTCCTTAGAAGAAGATAGATGATTCATATGCGAGATCAATACTATTGTTTCTAAATGAAAATTCCGACAAAAAGCAACTTTCAGCATAGGCGTCGCACAACTTATCAAATATCAAATAATTATTTATTTATTATTTAATAATCCTTCGAGGAGTCACCATCATTTAAAAATTGTATGGCACGTGATACCGATAACTTCTGCAGTCATGTGGCGATTGATACGCATGTGATATCATTCATAATTCACCGATATAGTACAATGATTGTACGTGAACAGGAATTACTCACCTTCTCCAATATTTTGATGGAGTATGGACGTACTATACACACATTAAATGGAATGTCAATAGCCTCCCATTTAACAAAATACAGTTTAAAACGAAATCAAAAATCCATTAAACAATATATCCGCGCATTTAACAAAGTGACTTCAACAATAAATCATCATTGTTTCACGTTGTGAACAAAACAAAAACAAGAAAAGAGTGTGAGTACCTACTCTGGCTCTCGGCTTTTGTGTTAACCATGCGAAATATTTTTCGCGAGTTTACGACCTTTAAAACTTTTTACTCTATCGTTTTCATTTACACAGATAGTTTTATGACATCCATAAATATTTACCTCCCAGGATTTAAGTCCTTTGAACCGACAGCTCTTTGAATTTTTCATAGAGAAGGCAGCGGCGTTGACGAAATGGAAAGGGATAATTTTTTGAATGTTTTGATGACTTCTTAGTCGTCTCAGTAGCGTAGTTGTGTCGAGCGGTCGGTATTCACTTACAGACTATTTAGTCGTTCATAATTCTTTGTAGAATATGATGGATGTCGTAGTAGCAATCATTTATATTATTTTGATACGATAATCAGATTATAAATCGCCGTGTGTTACCGTTTCGATGATGTTAGGTGAGGTTCTCCGGGTTTTCCGAATTTTCCTCATCTGTAAATCAAATGGCACCGTCAATTATATGTTAGTCGCTCTGGAGTGTCTGTTCCCGGACGAGGGGAAGAAATACAGGGAGAGTAATATTATTAGCATTGTACCATTTTAAACTTCAGACCATAAGTGTATTTCCCCATAATGATCTATCCATAGTTTTTATCGAAGACAATATTAATAATAAATTAATGTAAATTAGGAATAATAAAGGGCCACTAGATATCATAAATTAATGACTTAAGGTATAATAATATGTTTATAGTAGTTTTTTCTTAAAATGTATCTGATAACACACCCCTGTTATATTTTTATACATTGTAGACTTTTATTGCTTCTTGGAAGGTACATTTGCAGTGCTACCACATGTGAGAGGCAAACATGTCCCTTTATTCTCCATAGTTTCATGTCTTTTTCTTGTATTCACATATTTAAGAATTTTTTCTTTTTATTTGCCCTAAAAATCTAATATTCGTGTAATAGGTACTGAAGACATCATTTTTTTTTCCTGTGTTTGAATACAATTTTTTCCGTTCTTTCGTATTTCTTGTTTTTTGTTTAAATCACAACACATTTTTCTCTTTTCATTTACCTTAAAAATCTATTATTCACAGTATTTCTTCTTGTATAGTTTATTTCTTAATCGGCTACAAATGCAAATTTTATCATTTCATTTGGGTAGACAAGTAAACCTCTGCATGTTAGAATTAAAAATAACAAGATTTATTTAAAATATGAGTTAACTAAAATATCTCAACTTCAAACTTTTTTGATTTAGTCATAGTTTACGATGGGGGTATAGCCGGTCCAGGTAAACTATGTTGATTAACTTAAAATATACCTTGCCCTGGAAAATTAAACACCGATGAAAAATACTTTCGTTTTATTAACTTACTAACTCCCAGCAAACATTTTCGATATTATTTGCTATAACTCGACTTGGTAAAAGTCAAATCTACTTATTGAGGTAATTATTACCTAAAATTGACTAGAATAATATACCTGTACTTTGAATTTACCAAATGGTTCTAATTTATATATAAATTTACGTAAATTATAGCAAGAAATCTACCTCGTACACATATCTACTTAAAAGTAACTTTAACCAAATCAGAAAGGCAAAAACTACTAACAAAAATAATCAAAAATTACCTCGAAGGTAAATTTCCTTTAAAGTAAAATCAGGTATCATAATTAGGTAGCATTAACCTGTTTGGCAACTAAAAATCGTCTTTATAGTAGAATATCCTACTAGGTAGATTTGGTTGAACATTTTTCGTAACTTTATACTTGTAAAGTAACTTATTTGGATGCTGTATTTACTCTACTTTAAAGTAATATTAGGTCGATATTGTAGAAAAAGTATACCTTGTTTTTCTACTTAATTTTAACCAAATAGTCGATTACTCATTTAGTTGACCTAAAAGTCATCCTAAATAAATAAATATTAACTTTACTGTAGCAATTACCTAAAAAATCTACTACAAAGTAATTTCGACTATAAACCACCAATTTAAAACCTGCCATACATATTTGTACCTATTTGTAAAATTTATATTATTTAGGTTATTTTAACAATTAGGTTGTTTACTTATTGTCTTCGTCATTATTCTTAAGAATTCCGGCCATTTTAAAAAACCGTTGCAATGGTAAACTTAATTCTCTTGCCGTATAGATAGATAAATAAATGCAAAAAATAATAAATAATACTTTCGATTTTTTTCGTAAAGTCAAACGTTTTAAATCTCAAGTGCAGTATAACGTAAAAAATAAACAAATTACTCCAATGTCCAGTAAATTGATTTGTCAATACACGTTAATTAAAATTTACACTGAAATTTACTAATAGGTAGCATTTACAAAAATAGGGTGACCTAAATATGTTACATTTACCTATAGGTAAATTTTTGATAAAACTTACAAGTTATTAATTCTTTAAATAGGTAAAATTAACCAAAATTTCGTTATCTTTAAGGTAATTCAACTTAGTCAAAAGCTATTTGTAAAATACGTAGATTTCCATAGTCGTATTAACTTTTTAGTCAAATTAGCACAATACGCCATATTTTCTTAACATAATTGAAATACGATTCCAAATTTCAAATTTTTTAAATTAACTTACCTAACTAGAAAAGAACGGATGAAAATTACAAAAAAAAACATTATTGATTTTCTAAAGTGATACACAACAAATGTAACATAGTTTTAGTTCATAATATTATTATAATTTTTTTACATCATAATATTTTTTCTTATATTTTTTCTTATTAAAGAGTATTTTGGAAGGGCATTGTTATTTTTCAAAGTAGAACTATTAACATGCAAAACAAACGTAAACTATTGATTCGTCGTAATTAAATAATGTTTATATTTTTGTTACCGACATTTATTTATTTTCAATCTTTGCTGTGAATTAAGTATATGTTTTAGTTGTGTTGGTCACTTCCTACAATATTTCGACTTCTATAGATAAAAATACCAAATAAGTATAAAATTTATCTTTTTGTGCACTTGTCGTTCGTCATCTGAAAATCTTTGTAGTTTCTACCTAAAGCTGGTTAAATTAATGTCGAATTGACGTTATACTGACGTCAAATTTCACTAAAGAAGTATTATTAACCAAACGTAGTAGGCTACTACAATGTGGATTTAGGCGTAATTTTACCTATTTTGGTCAATAAAACCAAATTTCGACGTCGTCTTATTCTCCACTTATGTCGAATCCACGTCGAGATAACGTAAATTTTCCTTAAATATGGTTAAATCTAATTTTGCGACCAAATGTATTATACATATTTTAGGTAGTCTCGACGTCAAATTAAACCAAAATGTTTGCTGGGACTATTTATTTACATATTTACATTATATTCCCAGAAAAAAGTGCCATAATTTTAACCACGTACTTAACGCATCATAACAAACAACATTTGTCAAATACAAATTTTGAAAATTTACCATTTTTGTTTGATATTTCTAAACCCTAAAATAACCATAAAGAGCTGTCTGTGATAAAAGATATAATTAAAATAAAATCTAGCAAAGTTTTTAATTTAATTTAATTCACAATGTTATATAGTTTTTACTACAGGTCAAATGATTAACACGCTCATCGATTATTTTTAATTTTAGTTGTGTACATGTCGACTAATACCCTGCGGTTCGATTTTTGTTTCTTAAAATGCCGATTTTTACCAATAATGGGTGTTAGTTTAGATCGAGTAGGCGTGTTCAATTATGCTTAGAATATAAAGGAGGACATTTTGAACATTTGTTATAAACTTGTGAAATAATTTGTGCATTTTTTAAAATAAGGCTATAAAAGATTTTTTTGATAAGTCAAAAATTCTTTTTCTTGATGTGCAAAGATTAACAAAACACTGTTTACATATTTAGTTTTATAACAGAACCAAATTTTATAGCACATAATATACTGTGATGTTTGTTTATTTATTAATAATTTATTTAAACATTTATTTTATAACACTATTATTCTATTTTATATATATTTCGAATGACTTAAAACTGTTGACTATTTATCTTCACTGTCCATATTAAAACAATTAACTAACTTTGTTCATCCTCCATCAGTATTTATACAGGGATTTCATTTCAAAACTAGTCACCCAAAATAACTTTTAAAATATCTTCAAAACAAAAAAACACGTTAATTTATATTTACGGGGGGGCACATTTTACAATTATCTGTAACCGTGCAATTTCATCCCCTAAGCGGTGGTGAATATCACTTCTAAAATTTTAAGTAGAAAGGGGTATCATGTGATAGCTCTTCTTAAAGGTCTCTTTTTTCCCAATCTTTTGACACATTATTTTTTTAAATCGGATTAATTTTTCACCAAGTTATAACCTAGAAACCGGAAAAAATTAAAAATAATGAATTAAAATGCATGAGTATAAATACCGAGATAAACAAATTAGCAAAAAGCCTTAAATGTTTTTTGCGTAAGATATTTTTGACCGTAAATTAAAACAATTTATTATTAGTAGATTATTGGTTTCGTTGTGTACTGACAATTTAATTTTGAACAACTCTGTGCACGCAAAACTGCTCGTTTTTTTAATCAGAGATATCCTGGTAAAAATGTTGGGCATCAGTATGTATTGGATTTAGTTCATTTTCAAGAAACTGGACGTGTGTGCAATAAAATTGTAAGGAATCGTAGAGTTTTAACTGAAGCTGCACAAGTTGAGATTTTAGGTCTTTTTGCCATGGAACCTCAAACATCAATACCAAAAGTCTCCAGATTAACAAATATTTCCGTTGGCTCTGTGCATAAAACGTTACGGCTAAATAAATTCTTTCCTTACAAAATATAGCTTTTACAACAGCTTGCTGAGGATGATTATGACAGAAGATTGGAATTTTGCGAATTAATAACTCAAAGGGCAAATGAAGACCATAATTTTATTAAAAATATTTGTTTTACTGACGAGGTAGGTTTCTTTTTAAATGGATTTGTTAATAAACATAATTGTAGGTACTGGGACAATACAAATCTACATGTTTTTCGGGAAGAGCACAGCCAATATCCTCAGAAAATCAACGTATGGTCCGGAATTCTTGGTAATAAAATTATTGGTCTTATTTTCATGGAGGAAAATTTAACTGGTGAATTGTATTTGAACTTATTAGAAATTCAGATAAATTCTCTTATAACCGAATCCTTAGAAAACCAAATAGTTCAAGATGGAAATTTGTTACTAGACGAAGAAAACCTATTTTTTCAACAGGACGGAGCACCTCCACATTATGCCTTACCTGTACGAAATTGGCTTAATGAGACATTTCCAGATAAATGGATCGGAAGAAAGGGCGCTATAGAATGGCCAGCGAGAACACCCGACCTAACGCCCCTTGACTTTTTTTTATGGGGATATCTAAAAACTGTGATGTATAAAACTCAACCTCGCGATATTCCTGAACTTAGACGTAGAATAGTGGAGGAGTGTGAGCGGATTACACCAGAGACGCTTTAAAAAGTGCGGGATGAATTCGAGCTGCGACTTTACCATTGCATTGCCAACAATGGCGGACATTTTGAACATCTTATTTAGGTACAATGTAATTCTTACGCAAATAAAATATTAATAATGTAAATATAATGTAAATATTATTTATTTTAATTTAAAAGGTTAAAATGGCATAACATGGTGAAAAAATAATTCTATTTAAAAAAATAATGTGTCAAAATATTGGAAAAAAAGAGACCTTTAAGAAGAGCTATCACATGATACCCCTTTCTATTTAAAATTTTAGAAGTGATATTCACCACCGCTTAGGGGATAAAACTGCAGTGTTACAGATACTTGTAAAATGTGTCCCCCCGAAAATATAAATCAACGTGTTTTTTGTTTTTTTGTTTTAAGGATATTTTAAAAGTTATTTTGGGTGGCTAGTTTTGATATGAAATCCCTGTATACAAATTTAAAATATTGGCGAATGTGCCAGAATATTCATCAAATAGTCTAGAAACATTATCCCGTTCTTTCTCGAACATTAATCTAAAGCTCCTCCGCCATAGTCGTCACATAGGTTTGGTCTTAAGGGGTTTAATTATGTATGATTATCGGACAAGTTGAGCTTTAAAGGCCAAATAAGACAGAGAGGGACTTGGAGGATCAGAGCATGACTGAATAATGAAATGGCTCACATAACAATACTATCACAGTGGAAATATTATGGACCAGTAAATTGTATTTTAATCTAATTAACAAAATTAATCAGAAAAATAAGAAAGGGTATTAATTACGCCTAGTATTATAAAAACTAAAAAGTTTTGTTACCAAGGCTACCACTAAAAAGTTAGGCATCGCACCTTTCAACCTTCATGACAACCAATGTAAACCTTTCTTAATTAAATTTTATAATTCTTTAAAAAGCTACATTAAACAAAATTGTTGCTGTCCCAGATTACTTTGTGGTAGTACCTTAACCTGATGCGTTGTGCATTTTTCGTTTATCTAATATTTACTTATTTATATTTCTCGATTAACCTCAGTGGCGGGTAACTAAAACTAATTACAATTTTTGAAAAAAAAATCTTGAATACTAGGGCTATTTGAAATAAACTCATTTGACAAAAGTTGTTTGTTTTGATGCGCTAAATAATACGTGGTTAAAATTATAGCACTTTTTTCTGGGACACCCTGTATGTACACTAAATGTAAAGGGGAAGACACTTGCATATAGAAACTTACTACTTTATGCTATTATTGTTGTGATGAACACAACGGTAGGAACAGTAATCATAAATGAACCAAACGACATAAACGATATCAATTTTATGAACGAAATGACATAAACAATACGAATTTGCTAATTTTGAGTCTGAATCTATTTCGAAACTGGTCGTAGGAACTTCTCCATATTTAAATTTCTAGTTTAATAAATTGATATGAAAACCATTGGAAAAACAAGGCTTTCATAAACTTGGCATTAACATGAAAATGAACATGACTTTGACAAATATAAACAGGTAACGGTTAGATACGGTTATTTCTTTTCCATCAGATGAATATTATGAAATTTTAAACAGTCGATTTATTTGTTGTAAATTTTTTCAAAAATTAGTAAAAAATCTTTTAGATTTAACGATTTTTGTTAGATTACTGGCAGATAAAAAAATATTAAATCAAATTATTTATAGTAATCTCTTTGAACATAAAAGAGCGAATTCAGAATACTAATTATATTTTTTCTACACCCGTATTATAATAATGCACTTATATGCCCATAATCCGTTTCATAATGATACCCATTATGATACAGATTTTTCATTACGATACAGATTTTTAATCAATAGAAACCTACAATTTTTCAATCAAGCATGCTGTTTGACGTTTGTCCTAGGTTCCTATGTAATTATTTTAGTTGTCAAAACGTATTAAATTTTCGTAGGTAGCTAAACTTCGATAATTATAATATTAAAATGTCTGATATTAGCGATATAGAAGACTCCTCCACACATATCGGAGAAAGCAGAAAATACAGTACAAAATATTTTACCGCAAAAATCTAGGGAAATACCAATACCTGAAGTAATACCATTAATTACAATTTTGTAGAATTTTTTATAGAAATACGAGTAATTACTGTTATTGTGTTCAATACCAATATAAATATAATATTTATAGGTCTTGATTATTTATCGGGTGTAGAAAAAATAGCGTATGCAACTCTCATGTAATGGTTATTAAATGATCGTTGCATAATATACTATTGTATTCTACATTCTGTTATATAACAATTTCATGAAATATAAAATTGGCCAAACAATAATGTAACATCCAAGTTTGAAAATTCTTCTAAATATATGGGCCTAAAACTTTACAATCACCTTTCTAATTATTTTAAAAGTATGAGTTTAAACAAATTTAGATCTGTGAAGCAGTTACTTTGGAAAAGGGTTATGATAGTGTGAAAGAATATTTTTCTGAAACTACTTTTACAGCTACAAAAGTTACTTCTTATTTCTTTCATTTTGTCTGACACTTATTTGTCTATATTTGTTTATATTTTCTTTTGTATCTTTCTTATCTTATATTAATTTATGTGTTTTATGTAGAATTTTAACTTTGACCCATTCATTTTTACATCTTAAAGAAGTAACTATTATTATATCGATTATTTCAAGCAAATACTCAATGAAAAGGTTATTAAAAATGTCTCACACACACACAGTAATTGAGCCCAAGTCGAGAAGATTCCCACCCTGTAAAACTGTATCAGAACCCTCCTGACGACCACCACCCTCCTCCCTGATTAACTTCGCTTCAGGGGGCCTCAATTTTCCTTCCCATGATTGGTATGCCATTCCTTCCAAAAGGGCTGTGAAGGATGACATATTATCAGCATTTAGACAGGGTTTGCTGAGGACATTTCCCTGTTTCGTCGTCCATTTGATTGTCATGTGTGTGCCGTTCTGTGAAAGTCGCCACCTGTGAAAGCTCCTCCAGTCTCCTACTTGGCGACTGGAGGGACCTTCTTCCCCAGGTGGTTAGTCGTCAGCTGCTCAGTCCTTGTCTGAATCGCGTGATGCGCTCTGTCGGGTATTCTGAAAGAGAATGCTGAAAGAGAACGCTGAAAGAAAAATCTTAAGTCTATGAGAATCTTGAATTTTACACCCAAGGGTCGGTCACTCGCCGCCATAGTCCAGCACCTTGCGTGGTCTGTCGTGTCTTCTATAATCCGTTCTTTCGTACTCTGTGAGTTCTTTTATCTCAATATTCGGGTGAGTTCTTAATTTTTCGAAGGTGTCTGTGGCCTTCTTGTGTATGAGGTCTAGGACCCTTTTGGATTCTAGATCCCTCCTGATAACGTCGTTTCGAGTGTATCTGTATGCGTTTGAGGCCCATCTTAAGCTGATGTTTTGCTGGCTTTGGATCTTCTTTCTATTTCTTCTACAAGTGTATGCCCATGCCGTTGATGCGCACATGAGGATAGGCATAATGACAGCTTGTATGAGCCTTATTTTTGTCTGTAATAGTAGTTTACTTTTAGGCAGTTTAGTCTTGATCTAGCTTGCTTTGTTTTCTTGACTACCATGTCCACGTGTTTTATGAAGGTTAGTCCTTTGTCCATGATTACTCCTAGGTACCTGGCTGAGTCGGTCCATGGGATGTCCTTTCCATTCATCGTTACTTCTTCTCCTGGAGGGTGATGTCTCTTCTTGAACAGCACAGCCTGTGTCTTCTCTGCGTTGATCTTTATATTCCATCTAATGCACCATTCTTCTATGTCTTCCGCTGTGACTTGTAGATATCTTGATATGAGTCCTGACTGTGTGCTCGTGGCTGATATCGCTGTGTCATTCGCGTAGAGAGGCATGATAGTATTTTGGGTTTTCGGGATATCTGCGGTATATAGGGTGTACAGCAATGGTCACAGTACCGCCCCTTGAGGTACTCCTGCTTCTGGGATTCCAGGTCTTGATAGGACATGTCCCATTATGACCCGAAACTGCCTTCCACCGAGGTACGACCTGAGCAGCCCTGACATTCCTGCTGTGAACCCTTGTTCTTTCATTTTGAAAGTTAGCCCGGTGTGCCATACTCTGTCGAATGCCTTGGCGAGATCTAAGAATATGGTGCCTGTAGACTAATTTCTGTTGAATCCTCTAGTGATTCCTTCGACGAGTCTTAGGACTTGCAGTTCGGTCGAGTATTCCTCTCTAAATCCGAATTGCTCGTCGGGGATGATGTTCAGATCCCTTGTTTGTTCTCTTAGTCTTCTAAGGATGACTCTTTCCACAATCTTACTCATAGCTGGGAGCAAGCTAATGGGCCTGTAATTTTGCGGAAATTTGGGGTCCTTGTTGGGTTTCCGTATCATAATCACTTCCGCTTGTTTCCACAGTCTAGGGAAGTACTGAGTTCTTAAAATCCCGTTAATGATGGCTGTAAGGTAGACTGTGGCTTTCAGCGGGAAGTATTTAATCGCTCGTTAAAAATGTCTGTAATCACATAGATATTGTTGGGTAGTTATTTTAATAAAATATAAAATAGTGCTTAAATTAGCTCTATGACGAGCCGCCTATGGTCGGGTGTTGTGCATAAATTATACATAGAAATGTTCTAGTATTCAAATGGAAACGTACATTTTCATAGTCACTTCTGACAAACTTGAAACTGAATGGGTAGCGGCACAACATATACCTATAGATATAACCATACACACCATATTTTCACGAGAATTGTTTTCATGTTTTATTTACATTCAAAACCAGTTGATTTTACTGTTTTCGTTAGTTTATATGGTTGAATAAGTTTTATTCGGAGGCATGAATGCAACCGAAGTTGCTGAATAGGAAGTTTTTCTTTAATACTTGGTACTTTTGAACAAACAAATTTGAATAGGTATATAGTTTTAATAATACTTTATTATAACTGATATCTATAAAGTGGCCTGTTGCAAGAACGTAAATTGAAATAATTATTGACAGCTTTTGAAAATGTAATATGGCCGAATGACATATGACATAGACAATATAGACATCTCTCAAAGTTTATCAAGCTCCTAAATTTTAATTAACGTTCTTGCAACTGGGTTTATATAAATACTTTCAGTTTAAGAGGAAATCGGACCTCTTGCGACAGCAAAAATGTTTTATGGATTTTCTAATTTAAAATTGTATTTATATGCGTGCCATTGGAAATACTTCGTGATATTATGTGTCTTGACAATATTGAGATCATTTAATTTGTGCAACGATAAGGTGGTAGTAGTACTCTACAGAGACGTTTTAGAAAAAAAGGTAGGAAAGCATTCCATTTAAAAACTACTAGATATTTATTAAAACAATAAGCAGTAAATTTTTATAGATTTAATAGAGAATGGCTCTTAAATGTTTTTTAAAATTCTTTTTAAAATTTTTCAAAATAAATACTTTGCGAACTTTTACAAAAAATCAAGGTTTTTCACCCTAAGTTTTGTTTTTATTGGTATTTCCTGAAAATTTCACAAAAAATCGGACTAAAAATAAAGGCTCAAAATGAATTATAAATTTTCGAGCTGTCCGGTTTGCTCTTAAAGACATAGGATACCTTTGTATAAAAACCAAATGTGTAGTATTTAAAATTGTAATTTTTGGTAAAATTAAAGATAAACGTATAACTTACTAATAAAAAGTGAAAAATTTATTATTTTCCATGGAAACCAATCATTTTCAATAACACTATTCTATTTCATCTTAAAGGTTGCTTTTAATAGCTATTTATGTAACTAGTTACGAAATGCATTATTTTGTGTAACAAGTTAATATTTGGGGAACGAGTGGAGCGAGGTCTTGCAAAATAAACGAGTTACACAAAACGGCATTTCGTAAGGTGTGAAAAAAACCGTTTTACTTCTTATCCTTAAAGGAGTAAGTCAAAATTTTACCCTCAACATTTCTGAGCAAATTGCAATAACGGTGTTCAATTATTAAAAAATAAAACACAATTTTCAGCTTTTATTTTTTGTGTTGTTTCTAAATGCTATATTTGTTTGCATTTTTACAAAATCAGTCCATATAGAACCAGGTTCGCGTCTAACACTTTTATTTATTTATTGTCTTAAGTAAACTACAGAAATATGAATTCCAAATGGCACAGTCTTAAAGCTAAAACAACAATTGAAGTATAAGTATATACATATAAAAAAAAAACCGAATATATAATTATCAAAACTCTTCAGAAATTTTAAATTACATTTAACGTCTAAAAAACAAAGTCTAACGCCATACAAGACAAGAAACAACCTAAAATTTTAAAATTCGAGCATCCTCTTAACAGATAATAACGTACAATTTAAAATATCACAGTTAGAATAGTGCTTATTATAGTTGCACAAAAGCCTATTCATGAAAGCTCTTTGTCCATAGTTTGTACGATGGGTTTTCTCAAAGAATATCGAGTGACTGTCGAGTATGCCTTAACGGAACAACGAAATTTACTTGGCATAACAATTTTTCACAAATAATGTCTCCACTAATTATTTTGTAGAGCAAAAGTAACATTGAATCCCTGCGTCTTCGTTCAAGAGTTTGCATACCACAGAGTAGTAGTCTCGTTTCATACGATAAATTCCGATATGGAAAGTGAAACTTAAATAGCAAATATTTACAAAATTTGTTTTGAACTCGTTCAATTCGGTTGACATAAATAGCTTGTGACGGAGACCAAACAGTACTGCAATACTCTAAAATACTTCCGATCAAACCACTGTACAAACATGTTATTGCTTTAGTGTCTTGTATATGCTTTGTGCTTCTTTTTATGAATCCTAATAGCCTAAACGCCTTCAGAATGATAGTATCAACATGTAAAGAAAAGGATAATTCCCTGTCGAATATTACCCCTAAATCATTAAATGTGGAGACGCTCTCCAGCGTAGTATTATTTATAATGTATGAGTTTTCGACGGGGTTAGAACGTCTGTAAAATGATATAACTTTACATTTTGATATGTTTAGTTCTAAATAGTTAGAACTGCACCAAGAGACAAATTGATCTAAATCAGACTGTAGGGCGTTATAATTAGGTTCCACAATATTAAAAAATTTTAAATCGTCAGCATATAAGAGACAATGAGAATTTTTAAAACAGGACACTACATCATTTATAAATAACAAAAATAAAATAGGGCCAATATGTGAACCCTGGGGTACACCCGAAGACACTGTCACTTCCCGCGACACAGAACCATTCACTGTAACACGCTGCCGACGGTTAATAAGATAGGATTTAATCCATTTAAGGTAATTGCCTGTTATCCCAATTTCAGATAGTTTCTTTAAAAGTAACTGCTGATATACACTATCGAACGCCTTAGAGAGGTCGGTGTTAATTGTATCAACTTGGTAACCAGCTTCAACCGAAGAGGTAATAAACTCCTGATAAATAGCCAGATTAGTAGTTGTTGAACGGCCTCTGTAGAAGCCATGCTGCTCTTCTATTATGTAATTCTTAAACGTGTAAAATAATTCATCTGTTAAGATTGATTCCAACAGCTTAGGAATTGTAGATAGCATAGAAATGCCTCAATAATTTTTATGTCAGATTTATCCCCGGACTTAAAAATTGGAACCAAGTTAGAATATTTCCATCTGGACGGGATATATACTCTGTCGAATGATCTCTGGAAAATTGTGCACAGTGGAGCAGATAAAACAGGGCACTTCGTGAGAAGGATAGGTTGTATTCCATCTGGACCAGAACCTTTGGAAGAATCGAGATCCAACATTTTCTTCTTTATTTCATCTTCTTTAAAGATGTGAAATGAGAGATGGGAGCCAAATTTGACTGATTCCAAGTGATTTAAGTCAAGAGTGCTGTGGTTACTGTAGCAAGACTCAAAATGTAGTGCAAAAGTATCAGCGATAGATGAAGGTGTTTTTAAAGTATCATTGTTGTATTTCATGATAGACGGCATATGTTCTGTACGTTTTAGGCTATTAATAAATGTCCAAAAATATTTCACATTTTCAGGAATTACATGTTCAATATTGCTAACGTAAGGTAGCATAGATCAATACGATATTTTACCTCACGTCGAATGTCGGAATATATTTTGTAGTCTGAAGCATATCCAGTCCTTTTAAATTTATTATATGCTCTGTTTTTTCCAGATATTAGTTTTCTCAGAGGGCCATCATACCATTTTGGATATTTTTGGTTTTTTATTTTTATTTAAGGAACATATAAGTCAATGGCCTTAAAAAAGTTGTTTAAAAACATATCCACCATTACATCGAGATCGACAGTACTGTATAAAAAAGACCAATCAGTTTGTTCCAAATATAAGTTAAGTTTAATAAAATCTGCCTGAGGATACTGATATATCAATAGCTCATGATTAATTATCAAAGGGCCAGTGAAACTAAAACTTAAAATTGTTTCTAAACCAGGATGATGGTAAGAATCTAAAGATAACAAAGGCATTTGAGATTCTATTACAGAAATGTCATTAAAATCGTCTGCAAAAATTAAGTCCAGGAATCTTCTACGGCTGTTACGGATGGAATTCAATTGCTGAAACTCGAGAAAAAACATCGAATCAACTAAAACTGCAGCCGACTGCGTCGGAACTCGATTGGGGATAAGTACATTATCATCTAAATACCACTGAATGTCTAGAAGATTAAAGTCTCCATATATAATAAACTTAGTATTTTCGTAAGTATTTTTTAAATTTTCACAGGTGTCGCAGAAGGATTAATAAACTTCAGAATTCGAATTTGGGGGAAAGTAGACAAAATAAATTTAAAATTTTCATTTTTGATATGAACCCAAATATCATCGTAAGATGCTATCTTAGGTGTGGATAATAAAGAAGCTTGTATAGTTGATAGTACTGCAACAAGTACTCCGCCGCCACGTTCACATTCGAGTTGATTGTATAACCTATCGCGTCGAAAAACTGTATATTGATTGGAAAAGAACTCAGAATTAACAAAAGTATCATTTAGCCAAGTTTCAGTTAAAGTTACAACTTCATAGTTACAGGAATTTTAACTCAAGAAAAGTTGGTTAGTTTTTGTCCGAAGCCCTCTGACATTCTGATAGTAAATGGAAATGAATGTATTTTTCACTTTATTGTGATTATTTACAGAATCGATGCAAGGGGAAAATTTATCTTCTCAGATGAAATTGACACACCCGACAGAGAACAAGGTTCAGAATTGGAGATAGAAGTCCCATTTATTGAAACTGATGAGGAATTGCATGTATGTGAAAGCAAGTCTCCGCATATTGATTGCACTAAATAAGTTTTTTGGCGGCCTTGTTCAAATTTCAAATAACGGCCCTAATTTGTATTATGTACATATGTGAGTACAGATACGGGTTAAGTTGGAAATTATTATCCACTATTGAAAAATTATTTTAAAAAGTATTTTCATAAATTTATTTTCATTTTTATATTTTACAAGTACAAGTCATACAAGTATTTTCTCATTGAGTTACATAACATAATTATAGACTTACAGAAAAAAAATACATTCTAACAGTATTAGAGGCTAGCTGCGAGCTTAGTGTGCATCCCCATACTCGCAACAGTTAAGCAGTGATTCTCCGGTCACGTCGTGGATGGGTGACCGCTGGGAGGTTCCACCATGGGCCGTGTCACTATGGGACTCATCCGACCAGCAATTAACCACCGACGACGTGGAATGAATGACGATGAATCAGGGAGTGAATTGTTGAATGAGAAAGTAGTAGGACCTTCAAACGGTGGTACAATAAGCCGCAGGCTGCAGTGCCGCCAGGCTATAGACGGATTAGGGTGTAGCACGGGAGATCCGAAGGGAGTAAAAACTAAAAAAAAAACAGTATTACAACTCAAAATTTTTGTATTTTAGTTTCACATTTAATATATGATACAAAAGCACAAGAAATAAAAAAAATATTTAAAACATTAAAAATACTCGTTTATATATCAAAGAACGAAACTGATCGACAAATAAAAACAAAACAATATATTATTTTAATAATGCAACATGTGACCTTTCAAAGTTTATATAGCTGGTTCAATTCTATTATTAAAATGAAAGCAAGATTACTTAGTCGGTTTTGGCCCATGGTCGATCTTAAATAATTTTTTATTATGTTGAGTTTTGAAAAAGATCTTTCAGCGGTAGCAACCGAAACCGGCATTGTTAATAATATATGAAGTATTATGCTCGTATTAGATAAGATCTCCACTAAGTTGGTAATTGTTATATAATGCACACATTCAATATTTATATATCCCACCGATGAAAAACAAGTTAAGCAGATCATAATGCAATTAAAAAATAATAAATCTTCGGGCTGGGATGGTATAAAAGCGGAAGTATTGAAGGGAATTAGTGATCATATTACAAAACCAATAACATATTTAAATAATTTACCACTAGAGAAAGGCCATTTTCCATCAGCCTTTAAACTTGCCACAGTAACCCCAATTTTTAAACAAGGAGAAAGAACAGTTACGGCTAATTACAGACCGATTTCAATAATTTCCTGCCTGGCCAAAGTATTCGAAAAAATCTGATGTGTCC
Source organism: Psylliodes chrysocephalus (assembly GCA_927349885.1). Classification (NCBI taxonomy): domain Eukaryota; kingdom Metazoa; phylum Arthropoda; class Insecta; order Coleoptera; family Chrysomelidae; genus Psylliodes; species Psylliodes chrysocephalus. Next base: position 21,721,916 of record OV651818.1, read on the forward strand.
AACACATGACTTTCCTATCTCGTTATATAAATGTTTAGAGGATAAACTAAATAGGTATATACATTGTCCACATACATCTACCTCGAAACATTTTTCTATAGATATTCATGGAAAACGAAAATACTGAAAAATTTTAATTTCCTACAATTTTTTCATTACGGTCCATTTTAGAAAAATCATGTATAAACAAAAATTATAGAGATCGATATCGCAAACAACTTTTATTTCAAAAACTTTCATAATAAAAATCAGAATTTTGCACATTTTGTCAAATTTCTCGAATACGGACCATTTCAGGAAATTTTTACATAAAACAAAAATTACAGATAATAATATTAGAAGTAACTTTTATTTGAACAATTTTCCTCTTCAAACATAAATAACAGATATATTTCATAAAATATAAAAACGGCCTCCCATAAAGTACCCCCCCAGATGTTCCGACTTTGTCCAAAATCTAATCATTTCACGTCAGGCCGAAATAAACCTTAAGTTTAAAATTTAATGTTTTTTTCTTTATCCGTTTTTGAGTTTTCTTCAAAATTCGAAATTTACACATTTTCTCAAATATCTCGAATACGGTCCATTTTAGAGAAATTATGTAAAGAATAAAAATTATAGAGAATTATATTACAAACAACTTTTATTTGAACAATTTTTATAAAAAAATATTTTTTTTACATTTTGTAAAATTTCTCGAATACGGACCATTTTAGGAAAATTTTGTATAGAACAAAAATTATAGATAATAATATTAGAAGTAACTTTTATTTAAAGAATTTTCTTCTCCAAACGTAAATAACAGATATTTTCCATAAAATATAAAAATGACCACCTATAAAGTACCCCCCCAAATGTTCCGACTCTGCCCAAAATCTAATCAGCTCATTAGACGCTGAAACAAAGCTTAAGTTTAAAATTTGGTGTTTTTCTGTGTATCGGTTCATGAGTTATGCGTTATACAGACACACACACACACACACACACACAGACACACAGACACACACACACACACACACACACACACACACACACACACACACACACACACACACACACACACAGACATCATCGCGAAAATAGTCAAAACGGATTCAGGGGACCTCAAAACGTAAAAATCCGTCGAAAACTCGAGGTCGAAAAAAATCATGATTCCTATACTTTCCTTATATCTGTATACAGATAGGAAAGTAAAAATCATACAGAAGAGGTTAAACAAATTCTTGAAAAAAAACCAGTTGTTATCTGACTCGCAATACGGTTTTAGACAAAATAGATCTACGCCAGATGCTATAAAGGTACTTACTAAGAATATCTATAATAGTCTTAATTAATTAATTTTATTTTACTAAATATTCTAAAGGGTGTTCCAATAAGAGTTTCGGGATGTCGATAATAAATAAAAGAAAACGTTTACAACATAAATTACAATTTTTTGTTGCAATATAAAGTATAAATATTTACAATTATACGTGGAATATAATATCTGGCAAATGGCCACCACAACTTCTCTGGCAGGAAACAATTATTTTGTTAAAATTTTCCATAACATCTGAGCACATTTGTGGTGTTATCTCACGAATTATGCGTCGAATTTCCTCTTTCAACTGTTGAACTCTTTGGGGATTGTTTTTGTAAGCTTTGCTTTTTACATAACTTCACAAAAAATAATCCAGCGGCATCAAGTCGCATGATCTAGGTGGCCAATTATTATTAACTTATTATTTTTGCTTATATCTATTTAGTGTCCAACAAATTATCAACAGTTTATTTTAATTATAATTTTCTCTAAATGTCATCGATTTAATTAAAAGTAAACATACAGTGGATGTAGATTTTGGTAAAAGTAAGTTGGCCGTGGCTGTGTGGATTAGAAGAACTGTCAATCTCTAAACTTTTAATTAGTACCTACCTTATAACAGAACACGACAAAAGTATACTTAAGTTCAAGATTAGATTCTAAAGCCAATTTAGCATTTTTTTAAACTCAATCAAGTTTGAGAAGGTAAAATGTTTTACTTTTTACTTTCCTATCTGTATACAGATATAAGGAAAGTATAGGAATCATGATTTTTTTCGACCTCGAGTTTTCGACGGATTTTTACGTTTTGAGGTCCCCTGAATCCGTTTTGACTATTTTCGCGATGATGTCTGTGTGTGTGTGTGTGTGTGTCTGTGTGTGTGTCTGTGTGTGTGTGTGTGTGTGTGTGTGTGTGTGTGTGTGTGTGTGTGTGTGTGTGTGTGTGTGTGTGTGTGTGTGTGTGTGTGTGTGTGTGTGTGTGTGTGTGTGTGTGTCTGTATAACGCATAACTCATGAACCGATACACAGAAAAACACCAAATTTTAAACTTAAGCTTTGTTTCAGCGTCCAATGAGCTGATTAGATTTTGGGCAGTGTCGGAACATCTGGGGGGGTACTTTATAGGTGGTCATTTTTATATTTTATTGAATATATCTGTTATTTACGTTTGGAGAAGAAAATTCTTCAAATAAAAGTTACTTCTAATATAATTATCTATAATTTTTGTTTTATGCAAAATTTTCCTAAAATGGTCCGTATTCGAGAAATTTGACAAAATGTAAAAAACATAATTTTTTATAAAAATTGTTCAAATAAAAGTTGTTTATAATATAATTCTCTATAATTTTTGTCCTATACATAATTTCTCTAAAATGGACCGTATTCGAAATATTTGAGAAAATGTGTAAATTTCGAAATTTGAAGAAAACTCAAAAACGGATAAAGGAAAAAACATTAAATTTTAAACTTAAGGTTTATTTCGGCCTGACGTGAAATGATTAGATTTTGGACAAAGTCGGAACATCTGGGGGGGTACTTTATGGGGGGCCGTTTTTATATTTTATGGAATATATCTGTTATTTATGTTTGGAGAAGAAAAGTGTTCAAATAAAAGTTACTTCTAATATTATTATCTATAATTTTTGCCTTATGTCAAAATTTCCTGAAATGGTCCGTATTCGAGAAATTTGACAAAATGTGCAAAATTCTGATTTTTATGAAAATTGTTGAATTAAAAGTTGTTTGCGATATCGATTTCTATAATTTTTGTTTATACATGATTTTTCTAAAATGGACCGTAATGGAAAAGTGCTAAATTTAAATTTTTCTGTATTTTCGTTTTCAATGAATATCTATAGAAAAATGTTTCGAGGTAGATGTATGTGTAAAATGTATATATTTAGTTTATCCTCTAAACATTTATAAAGATGCTGCAATAGGTTGTACAAAATAACCGGAAAATGCCTATAATAACTAGATAGGAAAGTCATGTGTTGGACACATCAGATTTTTAATGTTTGTTTACTTCAATTCAAATTTTATTTGCAGTTTATTATATCTGTCATAATCGATATGGATTCAAATTTATCTAGCGATAGCGAATTTGATACTCCCCCAGATATCTTATGCAGTGCACAAAAGGCCCCTGAAAATTTATTGCCAGAAAAATCTGCATATATTTATCAGCAAAAATACAATGCATTTATAGAATGGTGTAGGAAGAATAAGGTGACAAAATATTCGGAAAACGTTATTTTAGCATATTTCTCTGATGAATTGAAGAATTGCAAAGCTTCTACCCTATGGTCGATTTATTCTATGCTTAAAAGCACCTTAAAATATAAAAACAACATTGATATTTCGAAATTCAACAAGTTAATAGCGTTTCTCAAACAAAAAAATAAAGGTTATAAACCAAAAAAATCCAAAATTTTTAAACGAGAAGAATTAATTTTCTGTTGAAAGCTCCAGATTCCAAGTTTTTAATGATCAAAGTAAATAAATGCCTCAGTAAATGCTTGAATGCTCAGTATAAAATTAAAATATTCTGTAAAGTTTTGCATTTCTGTCCAAACAACATTCAGTCTGCTCTATTAAAAAGTTAACTAGAATGAATGCAGTTTACCTCCGAGGCACTGATTACCCATTAAATAATTTTAAAAAATTTGACTTTATAATTTTTTTATTGTACCTAATTGTTTAGTCTGTTAGCCTTGATTATATTATTGTGATACTCTTGACACAGTAGTCTGTGAAGAGTATTATAGGTTTACTTTGTCCGATGTCACGTTTTTTGTCTGCACGATAATACAAGCAAAAAACAAGCTCTATAAGGGGACAAAGCCTTTAGATTTTGAAAAAATCTGATTAAAAAATATGGGGTTAAGCTGGGTTGATATTAAAAACAAAAAACAGAAAGCGATAGCAACATGAAATTTTTAGCAAACTTTAAAAGGAAAATAAGCCCGTTGATTCTGAAAAAAATCTTATTAAAAATGGGGTTTAAGGGGGTTGAAATGTTTAAAAAAAATCTAACTTAAAAAGGAACAATAATATAAATTTGAAATTTTTGGAAATATCAAACTCAATTTAGGGGATGAAGCCTATTAATTCTGAAAAAAATCTGATTGAAAATTGAAGTTAAGGGAAGTTTGTTAAACTGTGAAGAGTATAATATAGAATGCCACGCATTATATATCCTCATTCTAGTTTGTATCTGGGTAATGTTATGTATTGTGATAGGACTGATCTTATAAAATAAACATTTTAGTTCATTTGGTTTATTTGCCAATAAAAGGTATTTAAAAAATATAATATTTTATTTCACATGTGTGACAAATTGTGAAAATAATTAAATTTACAATAAAAACCGAAAAACGGTAGGTTCAGTTTCATATAATATTTTTTTACACAAAAATCAATGTCAAGCTTTGTACATAACCTGATATATATTTAAAAATAATCTCAAAATATGAAGAAAAGTGATCTGACTATAACTAATAATGTTTTTCTACACCCACATGGATATTAGCTTATCTACGCACATATTACAAAATGAAAAAGTATGCTATTGCCTTCAACTAAACGAATATATTTCATATTCATTCTAGGTAGTGAGAACACTGCAAAAAAAATGAAATCCATCAATCCAGTTCATATTTTGATCAACCGACTGCTATTATTTTTAAAATTTGAAATAAGTGACAATTCTATCAAATTAATTTTTTTTGTGTGTGTCATCGCCATCAACTGCTACGGTTATTAGCCTCGTGTTCTGTGTAGGCTTTGTTACTGTTTCCCCGGACTACTTTAGGAACAGCATATTAATTAGTACCCAACAGTGAATGGTCGAGTGGGGAATCCTACCAAGGCATCAGAATTAATTTCAAATAATTAAATTAAATGAAAAAATCCCGGCCAACGGTGGGATTCGAACCTGGGACCCTTGGATCCGCAGGCAGAGACTCTACCACTGAGCCACCCACCCCGTGGTAAATTATATTTTTTACTTATTAAGTTTAAACATACATTAAAATGGGTTATTCTTGTGTAGAATCGATAAATAATAGTATAACGGCCTACCCCCTTGTACCCCTCCAATTTGTTGTTCGTTATTTTACTCTCTAAAATGTTATTATATACCCCACAAATTTTACTTTAAATTTATACTTACTGTATTTGGCCTTTTTTCCTCTAGTAGTGAAAGTGATCGTCCAGTTAGTTAATTGATAATGTTAATTAAGGTAAACCAGGATTCGATGGAAAGTTTGGTGCAAATTGATAAATAAAACTTACAAATTCATATTTAAGTTCTTTTTATTTTTCACACTTTAAATGTGATGCAATAATTAGCAAAGTATATTACAATTGTTACCATTTACTGAGATCTCACTTGAGTCCCGTCCAAACGCAGACCATATTCATTTGCTATCAATATATATTTTATTTAGGTTGATGACGAAGTAACGAAAAGCGCCAATTCACCAGTTAAACACCTTACTGTGTTGATTTCACATATTCTTTGCTTCAAACCTAACAGAACGGGTTGCTTAGCATATAGGTTTGCCTCCTTGAGCTAACGAACAGTGTATTCACCAGTTGGTTAACTTACTATTAAACTTTACCATCTGGGTTTGTACAATTTCTCCAAGATAGCACAACCCTGTATATTTCTAAAATATTGATTTTTATATTTTCTATTAAAATATTCAAAATTTCACCCATCGAAAACAGATGTTTATCCTTACTGTCTTTTGGGGTGTATGACCTGAAGGCCATGTGGTTTATTAATAATATTTTACAGCACATGTTTAAACGAAACCCTGGCGGTATCCCAAAGAAAGTTACATAAATCTTTTGACTCACCATTGAATATACAGACATTAGATTATGTACTAATTTCATCTAGCGTTGTGGCGGCATCGATTTAGGTACATCACAGCATTGAGCTTCGCTGCGTCGAGACGCCTATAGCGTCATGGTTGAAAGAAAGGTATTAATAGGGTACTGCATTGGGACAAAGACAGGGTAGAAATATTTAGGTGCTGCGGGACGTGACGAAGGGTGTCGACAAGGATATTATGAAGAAAATATTTAGGGGCGGCAAGCGTTGAGAAGTAGAGCGAAGGGACGTTGTGCGTCGGAATGAATGTAAGGTAGGAAATACTTAGATGGTGCGGAATGTGACACCGTTCGAGACGTAGGAAGTAGGACGGCAGGACGATGGGCGTCAAGACGTTGACACCTTCGGGGATAGGAGGTATTGTAGTATAGACGTCGTTTAGGAGGAGCGTTTTAGGAAAGGTACTGACTACTAAACTTGAAATATAACTGGATACAAATAATAAATGAATACTTGCACATCAAATAATTAAAAATTAATACATGCACATCAAATAATTAAAAATTAATACATGCACATCAAATAATTAAAAATGAATGAAAATAATAAAATGTTTGCTTGCACATCAAATGATAAAAATTAAATGAATCCGAGCTCTTTTGAGGCAGACCTCTTATACTAAGTTTAATAGCTTTTGTGACGTCTCTATGTCTTTAGTTCCCATCGAAAATACGAATGTAGGCGCAAAGGGGGTGGGTTATTTAATACTTGTCTTAAAAGCTTTGTCTATCAAAATATTGTTGAAATCGGTCTTAAAATCGAAACTAAAAAGATAAGCGAGTTAAGTGTTTTAATGATAATCACTTCGTGAAAAGAAATATGTTTTATGGTGTTTTCTTGCTCTAGGTTCCCATCCATGTATTCGAAATTTGTATCTTTTACAGTCGTGGTTATAGCTATTATTTATTAGGTGTCGTAAATAAGATTTAAATTTCTGAGAGATTTTTCGTTAAATGAAGAATTTTGAATTTAATAAGAATGCAATATTGTATTTAATAAATGGAATTAATAAATTATTAAGGTAACTGGATGCGGTGGGTTACAATAGCATTTCTATTTTTATTTTATCTATAATTATAAATAATTTGTTAATTTAAATAAATTTGTAGGAAGTCAATTGAATTGCGAGTATTAATAGGAAACCGGACCTCTCGCAAAAGCAGAAACGTTTTAAGAATTTTAAAAAATAAAATTATATTTATATGCGTGCCACTGGGAATACTTCGTGATATTATATGTCTTGACAATATTGAGAGCTTTAAATTTGTGCAACGGTAAGGCAGCACTCTACGTTTAAGACGTTTAAGAAAAAAAGGTAGGAAAGCATATCATTTAAAAACTACTAGATATTTATTAAAACAAAATGCAGCAAATTTTCATAGATTTAATATACAGAATGGCGCAGAGATATTTTTCCTGAAATTCAAGGTTTCTCCTCCCTAAGTTTTGTTATTGTTGGTATTTCCTGAGAATTTTACAAAAATCGGACTAAAAATAACGGCTCAGAATGAATTATAAATTTTCAAGGTGTTCGGTTTGCTCTTAAAAGAATACGAATAAACGCGTAGATGGTCCTGTGGTCAGCATTCTTGCGTTTTATACGAAAGACTTGAGTTCGAATCTCGGATAAGGAAAAATTAAATGATTTTTTTTTCCTGTTTATTTTATTTTATAAATTAGTAAAAGTCATAAATTATTTTTACATTAATTATTTTATCTTAATAACCTAAAATAAATTTTAATAATTGTAAATTTTGGTTAGTGGGTCGTAGAGAAAATATACTGTACAGCTCGAGTGGATTTAAATTATCATGAGCCACCACTGTCCATAATAACTGCGAAAAGTTCTAAATTAATTGAAATTGACACTTAAAAATTAGATGAATTGTGCTATTCGATTTGCGTTAATTTTTCCAAGGCCTACTTTAGAAACATTTTTTGTGGATCACTCCATATATGGTATTATTATAGGTTTTAGTTTTAATGATTGAATAAACAATATTTGACAACGGTAAAAGCAATTTGCAATTTAATATTATTTAACAACTATCGACGTCATAATAATTATACGAATAATTTTCATTTGTAACATTCGAAATTAAAATTTTAATTATTGTTAAATAAATATATTTAAGAGTGTTCAATTACGAAAACTAATTCGAAAATTTCAATTAGGCCCCGGGAGGACGGAATGGATGTTTTAAAATTCATCATATAACGAAGCGATATTTCATTGTACGCACCCAGAATGTGTCGCGGCAACTTGAAATATTGCATTTTTGCCAAATTAATTTAAAATACTGCATAGTTATATTTATTTTAAAGTCGAGATCGCTTTTTAATTATAAATTGTTTAATTTTGCGATACGTATTAGAGTATTAATTCCTGTAATTACAATGCTGATACTAAAAAGTTATCGCAATAATAATTTTACTGTGTGTCACATGGTTGTTATAGTACGAGGCCTTTTAGCTAGGTGGCCCCGCGGTAACACATCTGCCCTGCAATTGGAAGGTCGTCGGGCCTTTCTGAAGACTTTTAAAGATTTTCTCATAGCAATTGGAACATTTTGGGTAAGTAACATCCACTTATATAACTACTACCATTCCTAGGGGATGAAGTGCCCTTGGATCTGATCGCTGATCCTTCGAGTACGACTGAAGAGGCTAGGAAAGTATCTAGCTCCCAACTGGGAGAATGAAATATACATCCTTTTCCTTGTGACCATTCGTTCCCCATCAAAGGAATGAGACGTCCATAATATGGACAATGTAGATCCTAAATTAAATACTTACCCAGGGTACTTGAAGTTTTTGTTTCTGACTTTGCCAATGCCCTCAATGGTCAAGTTTATCAACGCTGACTTCTTAAATTGGGCTTTGAATAGATTAGATTTGAAAGGAGTTGGATATTGTCTGTCCTTGTCCACCTTGACCTTTTTAGATCTATTGTAGGACTCCTTTATTTAGAGTATGTCATCCAGCTTGATTTTTTTTATTAGGTGCAATAGCTGCCGGATGTAAAATCATGCTTCTGGCTTTTCTTCGTCTAATGTTAAAAAACTCAATCTAGCCAGGCCCTCACACTTTTTAACAATGCGATAAGATCATTTATGGCCTGATACCCAGACTAAGGTCACTTTGATTTGACTACTTAGCTCTGCCAGGTCTTCCAGACAGTCTTTCATCAGTCGTGATTTGATTGCTAGTGAGAGAATTGCCTTTAGAGCTGCTTGGTTATTAGAGTAGATGACAATAGTTTTGCCTGATATTTACTGATTTATTATTTCTCTTGCACAGTGTTGTATGGCTGTTGGTTCAGCCTGGAACACTGTTGGGTATTCTCGTTGTTTTCAACTTGGGTCCAAAAATTCCAGCATCGGCTCCTTTCTTGGTTTTTGAGCCTCGATGCTTCTTAACTTGCAGTTCTCTTTTCTCTTTCAACTGATATTTCTGGTCAACCTCTGGTTTTTGGCAGGGGTTATTTACGTTAGTTGGTTATACTAATGCGTACTTATACGTCTTATGGTGCAAAATGCTTAGCACATCCGTATTTAGTGAGCGTCTTTAAAAATTTGAAGTCACATATAGATCTCATAATTTTAAGCAATAGGGATATATACAATTTTGTAGAGTTCGTCTCGAAAAATACAATGCAGCAAACCTTGGCATTGCCATTGCAACACAACGATGGGTTAGTGACAATCGATGGGCCAAAATGGTTGACTTAGTAATACGTACTAAAGATGAATAAGGTAACTAAATATTCTTTATGCTATGCATATATGGAACGGTGTGCGGTAATGGGTTAAAAAGAATAAGTTCAAAATAATGATTTAATATTTTAAAATTCTAAATATTTTTTTCTCAATCTATAAAATTTCTCAGAGTAATTTGAATTGGAAATGATATGCTATAAATTCTAATAGTTGACTTCGTTTGATGCAAAGTCAGTTTATAACAATTATTAATAATAACGGTACTAATACAGAGAATTGTGGAATACCTTAATTCTGTTGAAATACACTTCCCCAATAAATTAACGCACCATCGAAAAATAACAAAAAGTTTAAAGTAAATATTTGTCAAAACCACTTGTCTGTTTTGGACGATTTTTTTTTAAATGACAGGTTGCCTCTTCCACATCGTCGGTTTGCTAACTGTGTTTGCATAAAATCCTCTTTTTTATTAATACAGGGTGTAGCAATTATACCGTGATTTTTTCATAAAAGTTGTAACACCCTGTAGAGCGCAATAGTTACATTACCAAGTTCGCATTGATATCACAATTTAGCCTTATCTTCTCTTAACAATTTCATTTTTTATTTACTCCATTATGTTTCCTATTACACGAGAAACTCAATTTTATAACTTAACATGACTTTATTCATTTGCATTAGCATTATAAGCACTAAAGTAAGTAGCATGCTATGGAAAAACCAGTAATTGTCAAATACAGATGGGTATTGTCAGAATTTAGTCCATTCGCCATTTTTTGCAAAAAAAATTATTAAACAATATGCCACGAAGTCTTACTCGCGAAGAATGTGCTCAAGTTTTAATATTGTTTGAAGAGGGTTGGAGTTACCGAAGAATTGGTGAATGATTTGACGTAACCCACACAACCGTTTCACGAGTTATACAAAGATGTAGAGAGACTGGAAATCATGGTCGTAGGCCGGGACAAGGAAGAAACCGAGTAACTACTCCGATTCAGGATCGATTTTTAAGACTGTCAGCCTTAAGACGTTTTGTAACAGCTCGGACCCTTCAAACCCAGCTTCGGGATACTAATGGTTTAGAAGTTTGTACAGAAACTGTTCGTCAGCGACTAAGGGAACATAATTTGAGGCCTAGAATAGCTGCTCGAGGTCCAGTTCTAACTAGAGTTCATCGCAGAGCAAGGCTAAATTTTGCCAGAGAGCATCGTAACTGGTTAGAAGCTGAAAGGCAACAGGTATTATTTACTGATGAGTCTCGATTTTGTCTGTATAACAATGATAGGCGTATGCGCGTATACCGACGCCCTAATGAACGGTATGCTCAGTGTAATTTCTCACATACAACATTATTTGGAGGAGGATCTCTGATGGTCTGGGGAGGCATTTCTTTGACTGGTCGCACAGAACTTGTAATCTTAAATGGAAGCCTTACAGCTGACAGGTACATATTGGAGATTTTAGACGAACATGTAGTTCCATTTGCACCATATATAGGGCAGGGATTTTTGTTGATGCAAGATAATGCCAGGCCTCATGTTGCTCGAGTTGTGAGAAATTATCTAGAGGAAGTTGGTATCGATACTCTTGGGAGGAGATTACAAGAGGAACGTAATCTGAACTCTCTGGAAGATATACGGCAGAGACTGATTCAAATATGGGAAGAATTGGACCAAAATGACATAAGGTCTCTTATTTTAAGTATGGGCCACCGTTGTCAAGAAGTTATTCGTGCCAGAGGCGGAAATACTCGCTACTGAAATTTATTTCGTTACATTTTGTTTCGTGTTTTCATTGTTAAATATTGATATTAATTTTTAAGAAAATCATGTTATGTTATAAAATAATGTTTCTCAAATAATGACAAAGATAATGGAGTAAATAAGAAAAGAAATTATTAAGAATAGATAAGGCTACATTGTGAGATCAATTCTAACTTGATAATGTAACTGTTGCACTCTACAGGGTGTTACAACTTTTATGAAAAAATCACGTTATAATTGATACACCCTGTATTAATAAAAAAGAGGGTTTTATACAAACACAGTTAGCACACCGACGTTGTGTAAGAGACAACCTTTTATTTAAAAAAAAATCGTCCAAATCAGACGAGTCGTTTTGACAAATATTTACTTTAAACTTTTTGTTATTTTTTGATGGTGCGTTAATTTATTGGGGAAGTGTATTTAAGGTGTATTGATACCTCAAAATATTTTATCATCTAGCTGGATCAAAGGTAATGCTAATTAATCAATCAAAAAATTTAGATATTTTATTTGAAAATCACTAAACTAATATAAAGTCGATACCAATAATATAAATACTTCCTCGACTACTTTATTCTATATTATTCCATTTTGTAATATCAACAATGACAATGATAATTAATTAATTAAATGATATTTGTTTGAAGTATATTTCACATGATTATTAACAAGCAAAAATGTTTATAAATGAATCAGGATTAACATAATGTAAAGGGTGATTAATATTATATTTTTCAGAAAAATCCTCTAGTTGCGAATTGTAAATATCAAAAATTTTGTTGTTGTCTGCTACTTTGTCTATGTTTAAAAAAATTACTGAACCATAAGTATTACAATTAAGGCTTTAGAAAGGTTGTGGACTAATTATAGTAGTTTCTAATAAGGTGAAGGGGAAAGTGCAGACCAACATTTTTTAAGTTACGTTTAAGGGATTCTCAATGTCAAGAGAATTGACAGAAAAAATTAAAATTTAAACTCAAGTTACTTGACATCTTTTCAAACATCATATTTATGTAAAGTTCATTAGGACCTAATATTATTTACCCTATACTTTATAATATTTCTTTCCAAGGACGCAACTATGCTCTTGATCCATCAAAACGAGGTATGCTACTTATGTTTTGTTGTGTTAATGCCAACAAACGAGAAGGACAAGTGTATATTATTGAATATTTAAATTTCTAGCTGCTATTTTTAAATTGAAATTCAAAATAAAATTTTTAGAGAACTTTCTCTTTATTCATAGCATTAAGGCACATATTTTTTAAAATAAAATTATAAACATAAACAAATGAATCATTTTAAAACATATTTATTGAACATAATCCAGGTCAATCTCATGTTCAGTTATCAAGAGTCCGCAATATCAGGAACGGTGGACTTGCAATCGGTTGCAGAAGTAAAGAAGAAAATGAGAGATTCAAAAAATTGGTTGAAGGTAAATTGTCTGATACTTATAAGATCGAAGAAACCAGAGGACTAAATGCCAGATTGCGTGTAGTTGGTTTTACTGCAAAATATGAAGAAGATGTTTTGCAGGGTCTAATTCTGAGCTGTAACTCTGATCTATTCCTTGATAATGGCGAGTGTAAAGTTGTAAAACTATTTCCAATACAGAAGAATAACTTTATATTTCAGGCTATTATTCAGTTAGATAGGTTTTCATATGACAGAATTACTAAAGCTGGTCACTTATTTATTGAATACGATAGTTGCAGCGTTTTTGAAGCAATTGAAGTTGCTTTAAAGGTAACGAGATTAACCATTCAGCCAATAAATGTCAGAAATCAATTTGTTGCCCGTTATGGGTTAAGGGTGGTGACTTCTGACCACTGGCACTTACAGTTAAGAGGACTAATATATTTACTCTACCAGAGGTGCTTGTAGTTCTTGTGCAAGCTTGACCCCTTGCTCCTAGAATTTTCGTTTTGGAAGGGTCTTTGCAGAAGCTGGTTTCATCAGAATTTAAAATTATATGAGGCTTTTCTTTTAAACCCAATCCTGTAAAGGTATCTTTTAGACGAATAAAATATGTGTTAATTGTAGAGTACGATTCAACTTAGAAAAAGCCACGGGCGTCATCAACTAGTCATCGTCTGCCTCACTTTAAAATATTCCTTCTCTGTTGCTCCAGATCAATATATCAGTGGCGTAGGCTCTTATTTAAATAAGAATTAAAGCAGTTTCCCAACAAAAAACATTTATTGGATTAAAAAGTTAAATTTTAATGATTTAAACATTTGTATATTACCTAAATAACTAAACTTAAATAACATTACATATATTTTTCGACTTTAGACTTGCAAAACATTCAGTGGGAAGTAAATAAAAATAGCAACACAATTTTGTAATTTAAGATTTTTATTACAATTAAAATAATAGTTATTTATGCAACTAGTGCAAAAAGTGAAACTAGAGGAGTACATCCTATTTCGTCCATTAATGAACTATTATACTCTGTTTTTAAACTGAGGAGCGATTTGAATTTAAGTTGGCAATTCTGTAGTCTTCTGATTGGTCAGATTACAGTCAGTTTCACACATTAGTTTTTAGCATGAACATCAGCTAATAATTGATATTGTTGACAGTTCTGACATTTTATAATTTGATATCTCATCCATTACTTAGTTTTTTACTTTATTTCGTAAATAATAGTTATTCAGTAAGCAATTGTATTGAAAATCTACAATTATGGATCCTTCTACACTGAGTACTATTAAAGGTAGCAATTCCTGAAAAGCCTTACAAGAAAGGGAAGACACCTTATTATTTTACATGCTGATTCTGAAGGTTTTGTAGAAAATGCATTATTGGTTTTTGAAGGTAAAGAGATGGGAGATTACCATGAAGAGATGAATTCCGAAGTATTTTAGAAAAAAATAATTTTATTACTGATTTTTTAAAACTAAAAATTGATGAATTTCTAGCCAAAATGATTAAAATGTAACTAAATATTTAAGCAAATTTTATTTATAAGAATAGAATAAAACTATTTACAAAATTGTTATAACATTTAAAACATCATCTACTACTTTAGGGACAATCTTAATTTGGCACAATGAGTTAACATTACTTTCACAAAAAAATATTTTAAAAATACTTAAAATTAATACATAGGTATGTATGAATAGTTCACTTTAAAAAATATATGTTGACATGTAGTGTTATGAAAATGTTGGTTCCCGTTTTCAAAACAAATTCTGACTCATAGGCCTGTAAACTTTTGAATGCCTTTATTTGTCCTCTAGCGCATTAACCATGGGTTAACACTAAATAAGCCATAATATCCACATTACTCATAGAAGAGATACCAGTTACTGCGTGATCCACTTGTCATTCACTGATTAACTTTTACTTTTTATACCTATAACAAATATATCCTTAAAAATGTAAACAGATCTTTATATTTTATACTAACCTGGCTACATCTGGATATTCCATTAACAATTTTCTTAAATATTTAATATCCATTTTAAAAAGATCATAGTTATTCTCAAAAAGTCGATTTCAAAAGCAAGAAAAAAGTATTTCTGACATCAATCAACAACAATATTGACTTTAATTTGACAGTGACATTTCGTTTTAGACACACATTTCAGATCACAAATTTGTCTGGGACCAATTAAAAAATTACTTCTATGACATTTATTCGTTTCTTAACCGCTCAGTGGCCGTTCACCGACTAAGGCCGATGAAGATAATTATTTCATAAATTTTGAACACGACTATATTTCGAAACTCGCTCTTAGTAACAAATCTAGTTACTTTTCCCTGTGTAAATGCGTCTTTTCAATTCGCTCCTCCTAGTTTAAAAACAGTAGAGTATAGTACTCTCGCTGTCTTCACTTTCTTCCGATGAACCCGTATTTTTGTTCGTAAGTAAAAAGCTTGGCAACGCCGAAGTTTGGCTCACAATAATAAGGGATCCATGTTTACGCGATATCTTCTGTTCGAATTATATTGTGGACCATACGGCAGTCGTACAGCGTTGCCAAATTATTAAGCAATTGTATCTCTATATTAGAAAAACGAAAAAATCGCCAAAACGCCACTGACGCTTAAATGGGATGGACCTGAGAGCGAGGCAAATTATTGCGGCCTTTGTCAGGCATGATGTGTGTGGCTTTTTCTTAGTTGAATCGTACTCTAAATGGATCGCAAGCCTTCTTTTGAGCCACTTCAACAAATTGAAGTTTTTTTACTGATAGATTGTGGCATCGCATAAATGAAATGAGCCAATCTTTATTAGAATGGGCGTTCTTAAATGAAATTTTTAAATTGTTTCCATTTACATAATCTTCAACCAATGACATTAGTTTTTTTCTGGATTACCCAAAGCCATATTTTTCTATACTTCGTAATCCTACAGCTATTTCATTCTCTATATCAAAACTCCGGGCAGTAACACGACCATATGAATTAGATTTGGCTCCTCTTCTACCTTTAACATAATCTATTATTGTATTTAGTGTAATATTATAATACTTGCTTGCACCATATTCATTACGTTTTACACTCTTTACGTTATCAACAGCTAAGCTTAGATAATTTTTGGTATAAAAACTGCACCTCTGAGATTTTCTTTTGTAATTTCGCACCATTATTTTAATGCAAAATCTGAAGAAAAAAACTTACAATGTAACAAAAGCCGATTCTGGACAGCCAATAGGACAGTTTGTCATTTTATAAACAACGACTAGTGAAACATTATTGTTATGGGAAAGGTGCGTATTAGTGTGCACTTGCCCCTTAAAATAGATCTACACTTGCCCCACCAACGTATTTTGATGAGACAAGACCGGAGTTTTAGTTGAACAAAAATCAAGTTTAAATAAATGAAATATAACGCAATATATTTGTTGACAATATAAATACTATTTACTTACCAAAAACAAAAAA
This sequence comes from Psylliodes chrysocephalus, assembly GCA_927349885.1. Classification (NCBI taxonomy): domain Eukaryota; kingdom Metazoa; phylum Arthropoda; class Insecta; order Coleoptera; family Chrysomelidae; genus Psylliodes; species Psylliodes chrysocephalus. The sequence continues at coordinate 21,738,503 of OV651818.1, forward strand.
TAATAGACAAAAGATGGAGTCGATGTTACACGATTAATAATTTAAGGGCACAAATTAAATGATCATTATTTAAATTTTATGGCAAGTACACTTTTCCATTATTTTATTTCAGTTGGTCAGTAAGACAATAAATGGTCAGGGAAAATAATAAATGGTCAGTATAATATTAAATGGTCGGTGAAAATATTAAATGGTCAGTATATTAATAAATGGTCGGTGAAAATTATAAATGGTCAGTATAATATTAAATATCTCGGTAAAAATAATAAAAAGTCAATATAAAAATAAATGGTCGGTGAAAATAATAAATAGTCAGTATAATATTAAATGGTCGGTGAAAATAATAAATGGTCAGTATAATAATACGCGTTTTATTTGTACATCGGTCTCCTTTTGACAGAGTAGGTGAGCTGTGTCCAGGCCGTTGGTGTTTATGCCGGTCGGCGTAGCCAGGTATGGATTAAAATTTTCTGGTGGCGTTTCTTCGTCTTCTTGTTGTCACGGCATTAATATTATTTGTTCATGTATGTGAAATTTGCTTCTATGGTTTATAAAATACTAGCTAGTAAATGAAAACAAACAAGACGCATTCACATAAACACCTCCCACCACCTCAATTATAAATCATTAGTGTTGTCTCCGATACGCGAG
>OV651818.1:24440085-24473084 GCA_927349885.1 Psylliodes chrysocephalus
TAGATTAAATCGGAAATCTTGGTGTTGCAAACCCTGAAATGATTTAAGATGAGTAAAAAAATAGTAATAAAAATAAGGTTCATTACAACCGATTAGCTTACCGCGTTGTGAAGATCGTTTATGTTTTATTTCCTGCTATTTACGTACTTAAGGTGTATTGTTACTTAAAATTAGTGTTTTTTTAAAGTTAAAATGACTTGTGTCGTAAAAACTTGAACCAACGAACCAAAACCAGGCAAAAACTTTGATGAACGCGTTTTGCCCACATACTTCGATGATATGAAGTGCTATATCAAATTGGGTGATGAACGTATGCCTAATATTAATTCAAAAGACCCAAATTTTAACGAAATTTCTTAAATTGTCGTAACAAAAGTTCAAAATATATGGTAAAAGGCTTCAATTCCAGTTGTAACATTTACTCGTGCTTATCAAATGCTAAAAGAAATATATGAACTTAAAAAAGTTCACTAATCGAAAAGATTTATTTAAACGCAAAGCAGAACTGACGCAAAAGCGAAGTTTTTTGATTTAGCCAGCTGTAAATGTGCCGATCTTTCTACTTGTCATTGTGGAAAAACTTCCTCAAATTAAACAAGCTTTTGTAGAAGATCAGAGAACTGTCAGAAAAATGATTATTGGCAGTGTTGGTCAAAAAACTACGACCAAATTATTTACAATAGAACAACGAAAGGTATAAAAAGGAAACGGTTTAAGAAACAACACAAAATTTTATGTCTCTTGATCCTGGTAATGATGATAATTTCGAAAAGAGTCGAAACTGGCAAACTATCGGAGAAAGAGCCTTCCCCTTTAACCTCAAAGGTACAAATGAAAACAACTTTATCAACTCTTGCTAGGGAATGTGATAGAAAATCAGTATCTGATCGTGCTGCTGCCAAAATAGCAACAGCGGTTTTAACAGATTTAAAATTATTATCTACAAAGAATCCTAGGAAAATAATAGATAGATCCAAAATTCGTAGAGAATCCGTACAGAAAGAAGAAAAACCACCAATTTTAAAATTAGTTTAGTTGACCTGACGTTGAGGATGGAAAAAATTGACGACAGGGTTTATAAAAGAAGTATTGTCGAAAGACATTTAGTTCTCATTGAAGAACCTTGATCCAAATATAGAGGGCACGTTGTTCCCGATTATAGATTAGATGGCAGATAAATTCGATTTATCGAAGCCTATGGCTTTAGGATGTGATGGCACCCTTACCAATAAATACGGGTGCAAAAGGTGGAATAATTCGCATTATCGAGTTGAGACTAGGACGATTACTTTACTGGTTTGTGTGCCAGTTACACGGAAATGAACTTCCTTTGCGGCACTTGTTTCAGAATTTAGATGGATGGACCACAAGAAAGTTTTAGTGGACTAGTTGGCATTTTATTACAGAAATGTGAAACCTTCTCCTTGATCAAATACAAATCTAATAAAATAGAAGTAGATTTACCTTCGTTTGGTGTTAAAGATCTAAGTACCGATCAAAGGGATACCCCAAGATTACTGAATAAAGCAAGATTAATTGAGGTCCCTGGACAATATCCAATAGAGCCTACTGCATCAACATGTCAAATATCTGCCATGACATGACTATCACGTGAGTCGGTTAGGAAGGTGTTGAAGTTTCAACCGTACAAAATGTAAAATCTTCTAGAACTAGGCGATGAAGTTCAGTTTTAATATCAAAGTTAGTTTTTGATCTGGTATCCCTCTGATGATTCACGGTAGTGAACTTTAATGAATTATGGAACATCCTGGTTAGGCAGTTGTAAACATATCTTAAGTGAATATTTACTAATTTATTTTCTTGATATAAAAGATTTTAAGAAAAATATGTTGTGAAATTTGTAATGGTGATAGAGTTGATTTGAATGCTGCACCCCATATTGAGATGCAGTATTTAGTTATAGATTCAGCAAGAGCAGTGTACAAAATTATTAAATTTTTTCTCGTTAGGATGTCCCGTAATTCAAAAAATTTGTGTATTAAAATTCTTAGTCGTTTAGAAAGATAGTTGATGTGGTCTACCCATTTTAAGTGTTGATCAACAATAACTCCTAGGTGCTTGAGATATTTGGTGTTTTCAATTATAAAGCAGTTACAATTATTGGCAGCAACACAAGATGGTTTATGCAGTTTAAAATAAAAATTTTTAGACTAATTTGTAATGGTGGGAGAAAAAGTTATATATTTAGTTTTTTTATGTTTAGAGAAAGTTTGTTATTCTTTAACCATTTGTTAACGCTTTTCATGTTATGTTCAGTAGTACATTTAACAGTATCCGGTAGATCCAGTAAACATTATTACAGTATCATCTGCATAGCATATTATATGACCTTCGAAATTATTTATTTTGCTGATACTGTTATTGTAAATAAAGAAAATAACAGGTCCCAAAACTTTGTCTTGTGGTACTCCTAATTGTATATATTTTAACTCTTCTATTAGAAAAGTAGTTATTTATTAATTATAAAGTCACACCCCGGATGCCACAGTTATTAAGCTTATTAATTAAAAAAATGTGATCAACCGTGTCGAAAGCCTTAGCTAGATCAAGAAAAACAGCTAAGCTTCTTTCCAATCTGTCCAAGGTCTCCACTGTGGTATTGACAAGGTCCTTTATGGCATTTTTGGTGTTTGATTTTTTTATGAACTCAAATTGTCTTTCTGGTATCACATCATTTTTTCTTGTAGGAATGTTACAAAATATTTGTAATATTGTTTATTACAGAAATGGGTTTATAATTATTTAACTAAAAAGCTTTACCTGCTTTATAGATTGGTGTAACATTTGAAACTTTCCATTGCTGAGGAAGTTGGCCTCTTAAAAAACGTATACTAGTGGGCCAAGAATATGACAATGGATGAGTGTTAAAGTTTTTGCACTTATATTATCTGGCTCTGGTGAGGCATTGTTTTTTAAGTTAGAAATGATAATTGTCAGTTCATTTTTAGTAATAGGTTCTAGAAATAGTGAGCTTCGAGCTGTTACATCAGCTAAAAAGTTTTTTGGCAACTCTTCATTTGGGATTTACTTACTCATTTCTTTTCCTGTATTTATAAATTATTTACTAAACTCGTTGGTTATAGTAATATTATCAGTAATTATAGTACCATTTTCAAGTGTAATATCAACATTGTCAATAGATTTTTCAGTTTTTTCTGCACTTATATTGTTAATAGTATTCCAAATTTTTTTACAATTAGTTCAGGCTTCCTCGATCTTAGTTTTGCAATAGTCATTTTTTGTTTTTCTAAGTAGTGTATAAAATTTATTTCTATAGTTTTTATATTCGAATTCCAATTGTGGTGAAAAGTTTATTAAAAGTTGAATATTTAGGTTATCTCGCTGTATTATAGAGTTTATATAACCATTTATGATCCAGGGTTTTATTTTACTTAGCTTTTTTTGTTTAACTAATATTTGTGTTGAGGATGAAATGTATTGGTTAAGTTTATCAAGAAAAATATTATAACAGTGTTGTGGATTTGTTAGTTTAAGTTTAAAAAATTTGGCTCTAAAAACAAATTTTAATCATTGTACTGTTACTAGTTGCCTCTATTGACTAATAAGTTTACCTACCACTCACTAGGCTAATAATAAATATTTGTCACACTCTATCCTGAATGTTTGGTATGGGATATTAGGCGATGCTTTAATTGGTCCCTTGTTTATACAATTAAAGTGGCGACATTTATTTGGATATGCTATAAAACACTATCGAACCTTTAATTTTGCATGAAATAGAGAACTAAAGGGACGACCAAGACAATCTACCTATAGATTTGCTACACTTCCAACAAGATGGAACACCATCTCAATATACAGCTGCAGTTAGGCATTGGTTGGATACTAATTATCCGAACAAATGGATTGAACGAAGAGGCCCTATTGAGTGACCACCGAGGTCACCTGATATTTTTTTATGGGGATACCTCAAGTCAGTTGTGTATAAAACTCAACCTGCGTCACTTGGGGGACTGCGCAAAGAATTACTCAAGCATGTTGCGCTATTATATAAATTATTACAATTACATAAATTATTATAAAATCAAATGTACAATGTATAATAGATGTGCTTATTATATTTTTTTTAGGTGTTAAACATATCTGTTTATTGACATAATTTTTTTTTTTTTGTTAATTCAACTAAATCAAATGATGTTGAATTTTTTTTTCTTATTATGCTTATATAGAGCTCTGTTTAACTTCATGCAGGTACATACATATTACCAGAATACACGAGGGCTGCGTACAAAGACAGTAGATTTTTTACATAACTTATTGATTGAATCGTATGATATTATCTTTTTAACAGAAACGTGGTTAAACGATGGCATTTATGATGCAGAACTTTTTGATAATAGGTATGTGGTATACAGAAAGGACAGGGATCTGCAATACACGGGTAAGAAATGGGGTGGCGGTGTTTTAACTGCGGTGCACAAGAAATACAAATCAAAATTGATAAATTTGAAGGCGGACTTAGAGGTCTTATTTGTTGAGGTGGACATGTATGGCAATAAATTTATTTTCTCTAATGTATATATTCCTCTTAATTCTAGAAATGATAGCTATATTTTCTTTTGTGAGTTATTTTCCCATCTAGATACTTTTATTGACTCAAATACATCAGTAGTGGTATTGGGAGATTTCAATCTGCCTCTAATTAATGGAATTAATTTAAAATTTCTCAATAGCTCTTCCGATGCGTACTTGGCAATATCAGAGCTAATGGATAAGTTTAATCTTGGCACCTATAATAATATATTAAATGAAGATAATACAACTTTAGATTTGATTTTAAGTAATATCAATATTCTGGTAGATAAACATCAACAACCTCTGATAGTGGAAGATAAAAAACATCCAGCTCTTTCTTTAAGCTACAGTATAACTAAAAATGTTAGAAATATACCTCGACTCAATAACCTGACGCACCAGTATAACTTTAAAAGAGCAAACTTTCCTATTTTATGTGAACTACTTAGGGATTGTAATTGGGAATACTTAGGTTGTATACAAGATGTTAATACAGCAGTAGATTACTTCTATCACAATCTCTACGATATTTTTGATATTTGTGTACCCAAATTTCAATCTTTAAATGGCAAACGTAATACTTACCCTGCGTGGTTTACCCCTGAAATAATTCGCTTATTAAGGGAAAAGAAAATTCATCATAAATTAAAAACCAGATCGAACTCCCATCTAAACGAACTTAAAAGATTGAGATTACTATTAAAGCATTTAATAAAACAAGAGCATGCATCTTACATGCAAAATATGGAAATTCATATTGCACTAAATCCTAATCTATTTTGGAACTTAGTAAATAATAATAAAAAATCAAGCACTCAAAACACTTTCTTTAAAGGGAGTAACGGAGAACATATTACAGATAAAAAAGCCATAGCTGAAGGATTCGCCAACTATTTCAAATCAGTTTTTGAGCAAAAATCTTCAGAGTATAATATTAGTTCCTTTCTCTTAGATTCTACCAAAAATTGTATTACCCCACAATTATACTTTAGTCGAGTTGCAGTGCAGGATATCAACAATGCCTTTGCTAGATTAAAGCCCAAATTCTCCGCAGGTCCTGATGGGATTCCAGCATATATTTTTAAAGCATGCCGCGATTACCTTGCTTATCCACTAATAGTGCTTCTGCAAAAATCTCTGGATAATGACGTTTTCCCAATAAAATTTAAATCAATCAAAGTATCACCTATTCACAAAAAGAATTTACGAAACGAATTTAGTAACTATAGGCCAATAGCACTACTAAACTGTGTTGCAAAAGTATTTGAGGTTATTTTATACGATAAACTGTATTATCATGTTCAAAATATGCTATGTGAGGAGCAGCATGGGTTTCGCAAGATGAAATCAATTGAAACAAACCTGTTAGTTTTTACTGAATATGTTAGTAATGCGACAAGCAATAAAAATCAGGTAGATGTGGTATACACAGACTTTGCAAAGGCTTTTGATAAGGTCAACCATGACTTACTTCTCAAAAAACTAATATCCCTTGGAGTTAGTAACTCTTTATTAAAACTTTTTACGAGCTATCTTGAAGATAGATGGCAATATGTTTCGTTTAAAGGAGAAAAATCGATAAGCTACCTGGTTGAGTCTGGGATACCCCAAGGCTCTAATTTAGAGCCACGACTATTTTTATTATTTGTGAATGATTTGCCAAAATGTATAACATCTCAGTCTTTACTTTTTGCCGATTATTTAAAACTGTTCTCTAATGTTAATGATATTAATGATTACTTTCAACTACAGAACGATATTGATAGGATCTACGATTGGTCTTTGAAAAATAAATTACATTTTAATATTGACAAGTGTGCTGTTATGACCTATAGTCGCCAAACTCAACCTACTCACTTTATCTACACGATGGGAAACTTAAATTTAAAAAGGGTAAACGAGGTAGAGGACTTGGGTATTACATTCTCTAGTACTCTTAACTTTACTTCACATGTCCAAAAAATCGTCTCTTTGGCAAATAAATCAGTAGGATTTGTAAAACGTACAACATCAGAATTTAATAATATTGATTCCATTAACTATTTATTTTGCTCTCTTGTAAGAAGTAAACTAGAATTTGGTAGCGTAATCTGGAATAATATGATAAATAAAACTCTAACTTGCCGAATTGAAACGATTCAAAATAAATTTTTGAAATATTTATATTACAAGAGGTACAAAACCTCTTCCGGTCATATGTCTTACCAACCAATAAGATCAGAGTTCAAAATTATAAAACTGGAGAATAGAAGACTCCATCGCAGTTTGATACTTCTATATAAATTATTAACCATCTGATTGATTCTCCTAATCTATTAAGTAAAATCAACTTTTATGTGGCTGATCACAGAACTCGTCCCAGGGCTCAACTATTTTTCACTGAAACCAACAACAACACTTTAAATCGAATATGCCAGTTATACAACACATACATCACAGATCTCTGTCCTGGATTATTTGAAATAAAAATGTCCTTGTTTAAAAAATATATCACATCCAATGTACGTATTACCTAAATATACAAAATATCTCTGTCTTTGTACTAGTCTCCTATATTAAACTAGATCTTAACACATTATATTATTATTGTAATAGTATTATATGAAAATTGTTACGTCATTATAAAATAACTTTTGTTACAGGAACATGTAATTAGGGCAACCTGTATGTTTCTGATAAATAAATAAATAACTAAATAAATAAATAAATTACTAGAATATTTGTCAAAGTTCGTGCAGAATTTAAAAATAGACTGTATTGTTGTTTACAAAACAATAAAACTCACTTTGAACATTTATTTCATTGATATTTTTAACAAATTTGTAGTTTAACAAAAACTTCATTTAATTTTTAAGGGAAGGTTTTATAATTATTGATTTGCCCTCTACAATTATTATTTATACCATTAGATAGCGTTTCAATGATGTATTACAAGTAGGGGTTTGCTATTTAAACTTTTTTAGCTGTAGTAGTTGGGGCCTAGAGGATTGATGGGCATGCACTCGCTTTTATGTCATTTTAGTTCCCCTTTCCTATCCTAGAAATATTTTTAAGTATTTTTGGATATCATCTTTCGTTTGTGAGATATAGCCCATTATAACTTTTTAAATTGTCACACTGTATAACAACCTCAATAGGCTACAAATTTATTGTTTTGATGTGATTTAACCAAAATAGAAACAACGCAGAAAGACTACTGTCCTTCTTCATTATGAATCTGAAAAACGACCTAAATTTCAATTCAAAATAATTAATTTAAGCAGACCAATTTTGTTCCGTTAAAAATGTGTCTTTTACATGAATAATACACTTAAGAACTCTCTTAATCCAATTACAAAAGCGCCTGGAAGAACACAAAAAAAGAGGGAAATAATCATTTCTAATGGATTCAAACGAAAAGTTTTATTATTTCGTGTGGTCTGCTTTTTCCACTCCATCGTACGAATTATTCCATGGAAAAAGTTTCTTTTCTTACCAGAGGCAAATTTCCATTTACAAAATACAGGTAAATAGATTGGAATGAAATTTTATTTTATCTTTTTTTACGACGAGTCTTGGGAGTTTTTTCTTTGTACTGAAATTCAATTTTGTCTTTGCCTTTATTTAGTTTTTAGATTAGTTAAGCAATAAATATTTTATCCAATGTGTTTTCATCTGAAAACCACCCAGTCGAAACAAATTTTTATTTCTAGTATCTACATAGGATAAAAATAAAATGATTTAACCCAACAATTAAAGATCTTGTTTATAAATAAATATAATGTAATACTGTGTATTAATTTTAAATATTATATATTTGTACATTTATGTATTTTTACTTTCCTATCTGTATACATATATAAGGAAAGTATAGGAATCATGATTTTTTTCGACCTCGAATTTTTGACGGATTTTTACGTTTTGAGGTCCCCTGAATCCGTTTTGACTATTTTCGCGATGATGTCTGTGTGTGTGTGTGTGTGTGTCTGTGTGTGTGTGTCTGTGTGTGTGTGTGTGTCTGTATAACGCATAACTCATGAACCGATACACGGAAAAACACCAAATTTTAAACTTAAGCTTTGTTTCAGCGTCCAATGAGCTGATTAGATTTTGGGCAGAGTCGGAACATCTGGGGGGGGGGTACTTTATAGGCGGTCATTTTTATATTTTATGGAATATATCTGTTATTTACGTTTGGAGAAGAAAATTCTTCAAATAAAAGTTACTTCTAATATAATTATCTATAATTTTTGTTTTATGCAAAATTTTCCTAAAATGGTCCGTATTCGAGAAATTTGACAAAATGTAAAAAAAATAATTTTTTATAAAAATTATTCAAATAAAAGTTGTTTGTAATATAATTTTCTATAATTTTTGTCCTATACATAATTTCTCTAAAATGGACCGTATTCGAGATATTTAAGAAAATGTGTAAATTTAGAAATTTGAAGAAAACTCAAAAACGGATAAAGGAAAAAACATTAAATTTTAAACTTAAGGTTTATTTCGGCCTGACGTGAAATGATTAGATTTTGGACAAAGTCGGAACATCTGAGGGGGTACTTTATGGGAGGCCGTTTGGTCTATGTCAAAATTTCCTGAAATGGTCCGTATTCGAGAAATTTGACAAAATGTGCAAAATTCTGATTTTTATGAAAATTGTTGAACTAAAAGTTGTTTGCGATATCGATTTCTATAATTTTTGTTTATATATGATTTTTCTAAAATGGACCGTAATGGAAAAGTGCTAAATTTAAATTTTTCTGTATTTTCGTTTTCAATGAATATCTATAGAAAAATGTTTCGAGGTAGATGTATGTGGAAAATGTATATATTTAGTTTATCCTCTAAACATTTATAGAGATGCTGCAATAGGTTGTACAAAATAACCGGAAAATGCCTATAATAACTAGATAGGAAAGTCATGTGTTGGACACATCAGATTTTTAATATTATTTTCTATGTGTTGGTATTTAATTAGTCGAACATACTAGTGGACTGAAAAAGGGGAAAAAAGGTTTTAATTTTTTTTTAAGGTACAACCACATGTGGTCTTTACAAAATAATAGTCTAGGTCCCTGGCCATCTGAAATCGGCAATTACAACATTTTTTAATAGGGACAACATTTTTTATTGTGAAATTTGTCAAAAATCTTTCAAAATTATGTTTTATTACTTTTTCACACATACCTCACAATATCTCCGGAACTAAACAAGATATTGTCAACTTTTTTTTTAATCGGCAGAAGAAACGTAAGGGGAGATTACTGCGTTAGTTTTAATAGTATAGAAAACCTGGTTTTTTTGTAAAACTAGACAAAACTTTAATCTTTACTTTTTTGCAGCACTATTTTCAGTAATCAAGAAACTTTTTATTTTTTAAATTTCACTAAACTATCTGCGTACCAAATAAAGCTAAAGCTTCAATAAAGTTTGTAAAATAAGAATCGCTATTGTAAGTATCATAGATTTTGAGCAATAAATACGCAAACTTGAAAGTTTCTGCAGCCGCGTTTAATTATTGTGCTTTCTAACGAGCAGACATCTCTCCGCGTCCCGCATACGCATAATGCGACCTGTCTATTCCTGATGTGACAAATTTGGCGATAACTTGATTCATTTGCTAACAAACAGTCTTCGTTTTAACTGCGATTAGTAAGGTAGAGTAAGGTAAAAGGTAAAATGGCAAATAAGAATGAAGAAGATATTTCGCGAATAATAACTAGCTTACTTAAATGACTAACTTTATAAGTAACACATAATTTAGAATAAAATTTCAAATATTTAAAAGCAGTTTTTATTAGATCCTAATTTTCTATTATTATACCGTTTTGATAATGAATATACTGTATATTAATAAATACTGGTGATGTAGTTTTATTATTTAATTAGATTTGTGGCCATCACTCACTGCTATGTACCTCCTTATCCTCATGATATAAAATAATATGCCCGCTCATGTACCACATTACAATTATTATTAATATTAAATGAACAAACATTAAATTGATGTTCCTTAATTTAAAAACCGGCCGACTTTGTTCACAATACACAATAAATATAATTTAAAACATATTACGAAGTTAATGATATTTAAAAATTAGTAGTATTGGAACTTAAACTAGTAGTTTTTGTATCATGGATCTATATTTAAGGCTTTATAACATACCAAATCTTGTGCCAGACTAACCCATCCATACCTACACATCCTCCTCCAAAAATCAGGATCCTATCAAATATTCTTATTAAACCAGCAAATCAAACCAGTCAGATCGAATTACCTGTATCCTCTACTTCTTCTCTAAATATTCCATATGAAGAAGCTCTGACGCCAAAGAAACAAACAATATTACATACACTCTCCTCTGTCCGGGCAACAAGTGCAAAAAGAAAGCAAAAATTAAAATTGCTAAAACGACAACTTTCTCGAAAAGTGAATAAAATTGCCAACTTAAAAAATATATTAAATGATTTAAGTAAAAAAGTTTGATGCAGGAAGATGAATAAGATATATTGTCAAAACTTGGGGGCCCCATCGAGATATGTAGCAGGCAATTAAAAAAAAAGTCTAACCTACCATTGCCTAAGAAGTATTCAGAAGAGCTAAAAGTGTTTTCCTTAACTCTCCACTATTACTCACCTGCTGCTTATAATTATGTAAGAAGAACATTTGACACTTGCTTACCACATGTACAATCAGTCGGTGGTATCAAAGTATAAAAGGTGAGCCTGGATTCACAAGTGAGGCTTTCAATGTCCTACAGATTAAATCAAATTCTTCCAATGAAAAAATAATTTATGCACTTATTATGGATGAAATGGCCATTCGTCAAAATGAGGAGTTTGTTGGAAGCGAACGTAGAAGTTATGGTTGTGTAGATGTAGGAACGGGTGCAAATGAAACTACGCTTGCAAACAATGCTCTTGTTTTCTTATTAAATTGTTTAAATGGAAGCTGGAAAATTCCAGTAGGATATTTTTTGTATGACAGGTGAACAGAAAAAGGGGCTGGTATTAGAATGCTTAAAGAAATGTTATGAAGTAGGTGTTAGTGTTGTAAGTTTAACATTTGATGGTGCTTCTAATAATCTAACAATGGCCAAACTCTTGGGCTGTAATTTACATCATACAACTTTAAAAACTAGTTTCAAGCATCCATCAAATAATGAAGAAATTGTTATATTTTTAGATCCGCCACATGTGCTAAAGTTAATTAGAACTACTTTAGCAGAAAAGTATTCATTTGTAAATGAAGAAAATTAAATTGTTGAGTGGAAGTATTTCAAACAACTTCACGAATTACAGGAAAATGAATCTTTCTACTTAGCAAATAAGCTAAACTCGCAACATATAGCTTTTAAAAAACAAAAAAATGAAAGTTCGTCTTGCAACCCAACTATTTAGCGAAAGCGTCGCAACTGCCTTAGATTTTTGTGCGAACGTTCTACATATTGAAGATTTTAAAAATGCTGTGGCGACAATTAATTTTTTTAGAAAAATGAAGATTCTGTTTGACATCTTGAATTCACGAAATCTTTTGCATTTTAATTATAAGAAACCTCTATCTGGCCGGAGAGGCTAGCCGCGAGCTTAGTGTGCATCCACTTACTCTCAACAGTTAAGCAGTGATCTCTCCGGTCACGTCGTGGATGGGTGACCGCTGGGAGGTTCCACCATGGGCCGTGTCGCCATGGGATTCATCCGACTAGCGTTTTACCATCGACGACGTGGAATGAACGAATGAGGGTGTGAATGGGAAAGTAGTAGGACCTTCAAATGGTGGTACAATAAGCCGCTAAGCCGCTAAGCCGCTAAGCCGCTAAGCCGCTAAGCCGCTAAGCCGCTAAGCCGCTAAGTCGCTAAGTCGCTAAGCCGCTAAGCCGCTAAGCCGCTAAGCCGCTAAGCCGCTAAGCCGCTAAGCCGCTAAGCCGCAGGCTGCAGTACTGCCAGACTACAGACGGATTAGGGTGTAGCACGGGAGGTCTGAAGGGTGTAAAACTAAAAAAAAAAAACCTCTATCTGAAAATAATTACAATAATACATGTATTTTTCTTGACTCTGTCGATAAATATATTAGTTCTTTAAGAACACATGCTGATGGTAAACTTCTTTTAGATCCACTGGCTTTCTAGATTTAAAAATATGCATTGCAAGCCTAAAATTACTATACAATAATTTAATTGTAGAAAATAGGTTTTTAAAATTTTTGCCTTTGTACAAAATTTCACAAGACAATTTAGAATTATTTTTTTGTTCAATACGGTCTCATGGAGGTTTTAACAATAATCCTACAGTCAGGCAATTTCAGTCTGCACATAAAAAAATTTTTAGTTCATATTGAATTAAGAGATAGTTTCTGTGGAAATTGTATTCCTTTGGAGGAATTAACTATTTTAAAGTGCAATATAACAAGCCAGTTAAATGTTACTTCAAAGGAATATGCAATGTCTGATAATATTGGCGGTTTTGAAAATGATCATGATTATTTACCAGATCCAGTCTCCTCTTTTTCTAAATATATAATCACTTACATTTCTAGATATGTTGTTTATTATTTAAAAAAGAAAATCATTTGTGAACAATGTCTAGATGCTTTAATAAGTAAAACTAGAGATTTGTTTCTATTTTCATTCATTGATATAATGAATAAAAATGGTTTGCAATATCCATCGGAAGATGTAATAAACATTTGTTTAAAATGTGAAAAAATATTAAAAAATATAAAAGACTCTAAGAAAAAAATATCAGTTGATATCATCAGCACATTAATTTTAAAAGAATTCATAAATTCTAATGTCTTTTCGAATATTATGCAGCACAGTTTGGACCAGTTTGTGTTGGATAATCATAGAATATTATTAATCAAGTGCATGGTTGATAAATATGTTAGTATCCGACTAACATATGTTAGACTAGAACTAAACTAGAACTAAAACTAGAGTTAATAAAGCTGCTAGCATAAGACATCAAAACAACAAAATAGTGTTGTTTAAAGGTCAATAAATATTTTTTTAAATAATAAAAAAAATTTTGTAGTGTCTTATTAAGAATGGGACACAGAAAAACTGAAGAGTTACCTATAATTTTACCAAATTTGGCAAAAGTTTTTGGTGTCATAAGATACGTTACACTTATTTGAACTATAATTATATATTTTTTAAAGTTTTTTAAGTAAATCATATAGGTACTTTTGTTGGGAACTTATAAGAAACTTCAAAATTAAAGTGAAGAATATTCGCATTCTAAGCATAGTCTTATTTTTAATCAGACTCTTCAGTTGTTCTGTATCCCTTTCTCAATGAGACATCTTGTATATAAACTTCCCACTTGAACAATTTTATATTTTTCAAGTATGTACAATACAGGTGTATCAGAAATTAAAGCAAAAAGACAACTTATAACAAAGGTTTAAATTTAGTAATGTCAAGTCATCCTTGCACCCTAAAAAAGTACCAATGAAGAAATTATTCCTCCAATGCAACCAAACAGTTATTTTTAGGATAAGATTTTGTGTCAAATGTTATCCACAGCCACAGGGTTTCTTTTTAAATGGCATGACATTCAAAATTTTGGTCAAAACAATTTTCATCATGCACTTTTCTTGGAAATTCACAATGCTTTATTAGGATTAAAAACACCAGTTTCTAGAAACTTTTTGACTGTAACACTAACATTACTGATCAGAAAAAGTGGTTAAAGTTTTCTTTTTGTCATCACAAATCGCAACTGAATGTCTATTTTTAAATTAAATTATCACTAGTAATACCACTAGAGGTCAAATTATTTCCGGAAATTTTTTCGAGCTCATGAATATCGGCTGCGACTCGGGAAATTTTCAAAATATTCATGAGATCGAAAAAATTTCCGGAAATAATTTGACCTCTCGTGGTATTCGGTAAGAAAATTCCACGCCGAATTATGGTTGAAAATTAAATATTTTTAAAATTTATTTTTCGTTTCTCAACAATGCAAATTATTTTCTCCAAGTCACCAGTGAAACATAAAAAGTGTTGTCGCCTTGATTGTTGAGTTGTCATGGTAACTAAGTGAGACCCTAACCTCGAATATAATTTCAGTTTTGAAGTTGTCAAGTGGCCCGACGTAAAAAAATGTTTCGCTGCAATTATTTAGGCCTTCAAATTGCTAATTTCTACTCATTGTAGTTGCATGGGAATACCATTTGAAAATAGAAAATAGTATATTCTTTAATTTTACGTAAGTTTTGAATAACTACAAGTGGTAGAAAATTGTTTTTCTGCGTTTTTATTAACATGCGTTATGAGCGCTTTAAAATGGTATGAAATTCATAACCAGCATCAGCAAGCATCAATCGTAGGAGGCTGTGATCATTGTATTTTGACAGTTCAAAACATTAAATAACTCGCGTTTTGTTGCGATAAAGAATATTGCACAGCAAGAAAAACCAACAAAATTACCTATTTGTTTAAAAATGAATCGATTTGAAAATCATACGCTATGCAAAATATGCGTGAAATTGTCTGATGTTATGATCAATCATTGCACCATGACTTACTTACTCGGATTAATAGAGGATTGTGGCTCCAACTTGAAAAACGAAAATTTGTTCCGAATTGTCCACGAATATTTGCACCTAAACTACGCAAAATTCAAAGTGCTGAATGGGAAAAAGGTGAATAAATTAGTGTCTAAATATTATATATATTTTATTAGACAGATACATAATGCAAAGCATCCAAAGTCCTGCATTTTCGCCATTAAGAAGAAAAGAAGTGGCCGAAGAATATAGAAAACACCTTAGCATTGTAACTAAAATGTATCAAAACTAAACCTATTATGTGAACAAATAAAAACCAGTCTGTCAAAAATGGTCTGTTATTGTAAACGTCAAAAAATTTCTAGTATAATTCGCTGTTGGGTACCCCACGAGAAAAAAATTTCCACTAAAATACTTCCGTTGCCATGGTGATCTGTCAAAAACACGTATTTTGATTGGTTCAAAATTACAGGTGTGGAATTTTCTCTATAATTCCATTTGTATAGTTGTATGCTGTGCATCTGTGAGATTGTTGTTTATTATACATAGGTACCAATTATAGAAATCTTTAGTAAGTACTTGCTTGCAATTTTAGTAATATATGTACCTACCCTATATAATTAATTATTTCAAACATAAATAAAACCAACAACTATTATCTGAGTCTATTTAGTTCCGATTGATTTTGACAGAGTAGTTTTGATCATGGTTTTCTTTCATCTACTTTTAACCATAAAGTCACACCTAGCTGAATGTTTGGTCTTTTTAAACTTTTGACTGTAGCGGGTCATATTTTTAATGTATGTCATCTGCAGCAGAAAGACCTACATGTTTTACATTTAAAAGTAATTAATTGTCCTTTCTACAAACTCGGCTGTATTTCTACTGAAATATATTTATTCACAATTCACGTAGAGGTTTGGTTTTTGGTTTGGTAATTTGATGTCATAATTCTCCCCATTGTCAGATATTAACATTGGCAGCTTCGATCAAGACAAGAGAGTCCTTGAACGAAAAATCGTAGTTTGGGTTTTAGTTTTAAAGCACAAAGAGATTAACAAATCTGATGCACAGTGTTATTCGAACGTTGAATTTCTATCACACAGGTCATATATCGGACGGTTTCGGGGAAGACAGAAAAATGTAATAATATTAATCTCTTTTATGGTCTTGGCATTGGCTTGGTCGGAAAACGGTTAATAAATAATAGTAAATAGTGTAGAAGTCATAATTGCGCAATGTCATCAAATTAATTTCGAATCGATTATGTTGAAACAAATCTTAAGTAAGTCATTTAAAAGTTGTAATTGTTCATACGGACTTTAATTATATTTGAATACGACCCTGCTTAGTCAACCATTTAAGCCACGCCCAGTGGGGTCATTTTTTAATAAAACGTATCATATGCAAAACAATTACCTAATGGCATCCCCATTAGTATTATACCTCCATGGGCGTGTCGGACGTCTCTCTTGCACCGTATAGTAATCAAAGTATGTGGTAAAACCATATAAGAATCGACTAGAAAACGTCAACAAACAAAATACTTAGGTAAAGATCCTAGATATAAAATTAAAAAGATATAAAGAAAAAAGGGGAAGAGTTTGGCATTAAATGCAAGAAATTATATTGTTTAGAATAGAAAATCTAAAATTTCAATCAAAAATAAACTATTTTTTTACTGTATGGAGACTAGTATAGACTGTGGCCTATTATGGATATACAGATCAGGGAGTAATAATAATAATAATAATACTCTCCCTAATTCACCCCCTTACGAGTGAATTTCAACCCCTGAAGTCGACTGAACGACTTGTGTAGGGGAAGGGACGGCTATTATTATTATTATTTGCCGTGGCGCTCCGGGGCGACTTAAAGATGATTGATGGTGCCATTTGACTTACAGGTGAGGAAAACCCGGAAAACCTCACCCACCATCATCGAGACGGTAATGTATGGCGAATTTTTTTTAATCTGCATGTCATATCAACAGAAATTGAATTTCTATTAATACGCCACACATCAAATCCTGTGCCAGTAAAATCTTTCACATAAACATACAGTGAGCATCATAAGTCTTACCCCCCCTAACTGGAGTCTTGTTAGGAAAATCGTTGAGACAGGTCGATTTTGGTTTTCTACAATGTACATTTTTGTATGATTAGTATACCCTTAATATAATCCCTTACTGAAGGGGAACAACCCTTTCGAAAAATTTAAATGGCATGGGGTAGTGAGTGATAGCTCATTTGAAAGGTGGTTTTATTCTCTATTCAACTGTGCAAAAAAAATTAAAATTTGCTTCATTACGTAACAAAATAGGAAAGCAAGTAAACTAATAGTGACCTTCCCCTAGTAGAAATTTATATTGGCGCAATATTGGCCAGATGTTGCCGCCAATATTCAACAATATTGGAATTAGAAAAAAATGTTAACGCTTTCCAATATACGGCCAATATTGGCGGGATATTGCACAATATTGTCCCACTATTTAGCCAACGTTAGGTTACATTGGAAAGGAATATTGCGCCAATATTGGGCAATATTGCCGAGCCTAGAGAACCTATATTGGCCCGACAATATTGCGCCAATATTGGCGCAATATTGGTTACTACGATGGGTTGAAACAGCGTACCAATATTGTGGCTATATAGCACCAATATTGGTAGTTAATTAAGGGTTTTCACGGTCACACATTGGAAACGAATATTGCGCCAATATTGGCAGACCAATCAAACCCAAAATAGGCCGGCACATATTGCGCCAATATTGGCAGACCAATGAAACCCAAAATAGGGTGGCGAATATTGCTCCAATATTGGCAAAACATATAGGCCCAATATTGGTTTACAATTGTGGGCCAATATTGGCAAAATATATAACCCCAATATTGGTAAAAAATATTGGGGTAATATTGGTAATAAATATTGGGGTAATATTTCTAAAATAGATTGCCTTAATGTTGCTAGCGCATATTGGGCCAATGTTGTTCCTACCTGAAAGTCCAATAATTATACAATCAACCAATATAAGCTATATATTGCTATATACCGACTATATATGTATATATAAATCTGATTATATATTATAGTTTTTTTACAATATATAATCAGATTAATATATACATATTTAGTCGGTATAAAGCCAATATGTAGTTTATATTGGTTGTTAATTTTATACAATTATTGGACTTTCAGGTAGGAAGAACATCGGCGCAATATGCCCCAGCAACATTAGGACAATCTATTTTGGAAAAACCCCAATATAAATAAGTAATATATATTCAGAGTTATTATATGACTAGAGATAAACAAAACAATGTAGGAAATGCGAAATATAAAAATTAGTTAGTTTTCAATGGATTTATTAAAAACAAAAGAAAGGGTTAAACAAATAAGAAAACATTGAAATTATAAAAAAGTTTAAAAAATGTTACTTCTGTTCAACTTTACAAACAGGGCGTTGCATGTTCAAAATTTTATTAATGAAAATAGGGGGAGTCGGCCGTGCCTGGCTACCTACAATTTTTTTTCAAAAACAAATTATGAGAATATTATTTTTAAGGATGTCTACAATATTTTCACATATACAGGGGTGTCCATACAGTCGGTCTCCAGTTGAAGTTCAATTTAATTATGAAAAGCCTGTATTTTATTACATTTCTGAATTCTAATTGAAGAACTTTTTCAACAAACGAGTATTTTGCAATTTCAAGTCACTATACTGACTACTACTTAATTTTTTAAAAGCTATATTTAAAAATGTTATTTAAAACTAATAGATGTAGGTAAAAAAACCGACCATTAAATATGAATACTGCCAAATAACCAGGTGTATTGTTTGAGTGGAAAACTATTTATGTGAAATTATTTTAGAAATCCTTAAAAATGTTATTCGTATGACTTGTTTTTGAATTTTTTTCGATTTTTGGTTGGGCCCTCCCCGTTCGTAGTTGCCCACCCGGAATGGACGTAAAAAATGATCCCAGAAAATATAAATGTATATGAACTATCAATGAATGGACACACCCTGCATATAACTCACATAAATGAAACAATAACTAATATAAATAACTTATTTAGATAAAAACATTGTAAATCATACAAAAATAAAAGAAACACAAAAATCCGTAGCAATTAACATAATTGCATAAATAAAGAGAAAATATGCATGTTACGAGTAGCTCACATTAAAATGCGAAGAATAACGATTGCACAGTACGAATTCTGACAAGTGAAAAAAATATGTTTAAAATATAATCGTCTTGGAAGTCAATAGGCGTAATCCACAAATTTCGTGAATATGAGATAAGTATATACAAATGAAACGCAAGGTAACAAGAAACTCCACAATAATATATTAAATGTAAAAAATATAAAAAATATACAATACTCATCTACAATTGTTTCATTACAGCATGTAACATCTTCAGGATGACAAGAAATTATATTTAACAGATAACAACTAATTATTATAATATTAGATCAAGTAGTTGTCATCTGTCAAATATAATTTCTTGTCATCCTGAAGATGTTACATGCTGTAATGAAATAATTGTAGATGAGTATTGTATTTTTTTTTTATATTTTTTACATTTAATATATTATTGTGGAGTTTCTTGTTACCTTGCGTTTCATTTGTATATACTTATCTCATTTTCACGAAATTTGTGGATTACGCCTATTGACTTCCAAGACGACGATATATAGGTTGTATGTCAAAACATACCCATATAAAAAAATTAAAAAGCCGCTTGTAAAAACCCACTATGCAAATAACACTAACACATACAGGATGATCCTACAACGCGATAATATTTATAAAAGATACTTTACGTATTATATCCTAATGCACATTGTCACACTGCTTAAATCCATATTATTCACAATAACTAAACTTTTTCGTCGCCTTCCATTAGAGTCGACACCAGCTGTGTATTACTTCCAGTAGAACTTGCGGTGGAATCTCCTGAAGAGAAAGACTGACTAGAAGTACCTAAAACAATAATGAAAAAACTCATTAGATGATTTGATAAAATCAATATTTATTGATTTTATTTCTTAAAGGTAAAATAAAGATCAAAATAGATTATTAAAAATGATTGAAAACATAAATCTGATTTTATGTAATAATTAGGAGAATTGTATTCATGGCAGAGACAATGTCGAAGAAAATTGAAAGGTGTAGAGTTCAGACAAATAAGGAAAGGGACAACATATTGGAATAATAACTCATGCATGTTAAAAAGCATAAATTTTGGGAATATTCTAAGCTGATTGTCTACACTTTTTTAGGGAAACAATATCAAGTAATTTTAAACTAACCATTTCGTTTCGTTGATCTTGCTTTTCTGCCTCCGTCACGATCACCAAATGTTGCCAGTACTAACGAAGTTCTTTTTAGTACAACAGTATCATCTATGTCGTTGTAACGTATTTTAATAGCTGCAAGTATAACCTTGTAGAGCCATAATGCCGAAAAATTTTTCTTTCCTTTTCTACCAAGACCGCTAAATTGGAGACTGAGTTCCTTAGACAACGTTTTTCGTAGTATATTGGAAATTAGGTTGCTAATGTCTTTTCCTCCAACAAGCGAGACAGAAGCAAGCTAAAGCACAACAAAGAAAAAATTAATAATTATTGAAGCAACATTAAAATCTAATTGACTTGTATGTACACTGTACAAAATATACTCACCACTTTTTGGAAAAATTCATTATGTTAAAGCTTCACTTCAACATCCTGAAGCTTCTCTTCGGACTGTATGAGAAACATTGAAGCTATTTCAACGTCTTCTTGTGAAATATTACATTTTGATATGGCAACGTTCGAAGTTGAAAATTGTTCACGCAAACCTCTTAGTTCATACTGAATGCCACCAAGTATTTTTGCCAAGGTATTTAAGGTTTTATCCTGTTTCTCCATAATATTGGCTACCTTCTCCACAAAATCTGAAAATTAAATCATGGTTAACTGGCATGGCATACTTTCCTAAAGTCTACTACTTTTTAAAGAAGCTAATTGGTGTGTAGTATTGGTAAGAAAGTTGGAAGTTTTTTCAGGTGTGCTTGATTCATACAAATGAAACACAATGTAACAAGAAACTCCACAATAATATATTAAATGTAAAAAATATACAATACTCATCTACAATTGTTTCATTACAGCATGTAACATCTTCAGGATGACAAGAAATTATATCGAATATAAATATATCAAATATATTTGATAGCTTAGCCCCTAGATTGTAGATGAGTATTGTATATATTTTTATATTTTTTACATTTAATATATTATTGTGGAGTTTCTTGTTACCTTGCGTTTCATTTGTATGAATCATGAATAGATTCCATGAAGTAAGGGTTTCAACAATTCAAACTGATGTGCTTGCTTGTTTGGGTTAGTATGACCGTTGATTTTACATCCATTTGTCAATTTTTAATAGTTTTTAAAAAGCTTCACTATATTTCGCAATACTCAGGCTAACCGGTTTCACTTAGACTCAGCTAAGCATCGTCAGAGCGAAATATAGTGAAGCTTTTTAAAAATCTATTGGATTTTTATTTTACTTTTAACAGGCTTCAAAACATAAATCTGTGCAAATTTATTGAATTACCACTTTTACTGATAAAACAAATTGATGTAGTATATAACAATTTGTATTTTTAAGTAGTAAAGCAACACATAAAAGCAATAGGCGTATTTTAATCATTGATTTTTTAAATAACAATTTATATATATAAAGGGTGAACTACCTTAAAGTAGTGGCCTCAAAACACACCCGCTTTTAATTACATTTTTAGATAATTCCTGAAGAGCTGACTCCATTGCCCTATCACAATAGGGGTCTATATAACTAAACAGATCGATGGCTCAATCAAAAACCGCCACAAGTCAAAAAACAAAGAAAATTACATTTTTGTTTTACTGGATGCAAAATATCATTAAGTTTTTATTTTAAATATCGCAACAAACAAAAATATCCTTATCATTTAAAATCTAGCTAAAACTGCCCCAATTCTAGTTATTTTCTGCAAAAACACCCAATTTTTTTTACAAATTATGGCAATTTTTTTACAAACTATGCGATAACTCGAGTTAGGGTGCTTTTATAATCGTAATCGTTAATTTTAATTGGAAAATGTCGTAGCTTTTAAATAAAGATTTTATGTCAAAAACAAAATATTCATAACAGAAACTTACAAAACTTTAAAATTAAATTTCTCGAAACAATACTATTTTAGTTGTGGCAGTATTTGATTGAGTCATCGAGATAATAGGTAAGATGTTTAAAATTTAAATTCTTTCTAGGGCTAAGCTACCTACCTATGTATTATACAAATTCAAATCTTTACTAATCCTACCAAATGTTTTATCCTACACATCGTTTTCAGCAAACGTCTTATTTAAATCCAAAAATAGGGATGTCAGAATTTTTTTTATTTTCGTGTTTACTGTATGTTATTTTAGGTACAAAACACGTATTTTATTAAAGCATACCTATATGATTAAGTCTGTAAGAATGTACCCAAGGCCGATGTTAGACAAAAATCTTTTATCAAATAATTCAAATAACCCTCATAATCAGACATGAGAGATTACGTTGTAAGTTTTTGCATGGTTTCGGCGTAGATCTAAATGGCACCATCTAAGTACTTTAATTTAATTTATCAAAGCAATATTTTTAATAATATATAATATAACACCGTGTACATTGGGTCAAGAACATATTCATACAAGATTTTTGTCAAATAAGTCCTACATAATGCTCTAACGACTATTATTGCAAAATGGCGGATCGCGTCTCTCTCTATACACTCTGTATGTAAATAAAATCTGTGTACTTACCGTTTCCCAGACGTATTCATTTTCACAACACAATCCAAACACTTATGTTTATTATTAGTGTACCACCAAAACTAAAATGCAATTTACTGAATCCGAAAATGCTACTAAAAACCAAAAACACAAAAGAAAGTAAAGAAACGTTGAGTCGTTGAGTTGAACATCAACAAATAAACTGAAATAAATGGATGCCAGCGAACAGCGAACGTTAACGCGCGGTAGTCGGCTGCAGCTGCGCGGTGCGGTGTATTGCAAAAAAATCTAAAGCCTATGTATATCCAATATTGGTCATATATTCTTAATATTGGTCAATATTGCGTCAATGTCTGGCCAATATTTACAACAAAACCTCCAATATTGGTAAAAATATTCTAAAGTTATATTGGCCAAACATTGGCTTGCCAATCTATACATAATATTGTGTCACAATATTGGGGCTATATTGATCGCAATAATATTGGAAGTTCGTTGGTTCATCAACATTTTGTTTAACCAATATTTACCCAATATTGATTCCCAATGCAAAGGCAATATTGCAAAAAAATCTAAAGCCTATGTATATCCAATATTGGTCATATATTCTTAATATTGGTCAATATTGCGTCAATATCTGGCCAACATTTACAACAAAACCTCCAATATTGGTAAAAATATTCTTAAGTTATATTGGCCAAACATTGGCTTGCCAATCTATACATAATATTGTGTCACAATATTGGGGCTATATTGATCACAATAATATTGGAAGTTCGTTGGTTCATCAACATTTTGCTTAACCAATATTTAGCCAATATTCGATCAATATTGATTCCCAATGCAAAGGCAAGATTGCAAAAAAATCTAAAGCCTATGTATATCCAATATTGGTCATATAATCTCAATATTGGTCAATATTGTGTCAATGTCAGGCCAACATTTACAACAAAACCTCCAATATTGGTAAAAATATTCTTAAGTTATATTGGCCAAACATTGGCTTGCCAATCTATACATAATATTGTGTCACAATATTGGGGCTATATTTATCGCAATAATATTGGAAGTTCGTTGGTTCATCAACATTTTGTTTAACCAACATTTACCCAATATTTGACCAATATTGATTTCCAATGCAAAGGCAATATTGCAAAAAAATCTAAAGCCTAGGTATATCCAATATTGGTCATATATTCTCAATATTGGTCAATATTGCGTCAATGTCTGGCCAACATTTACAAGAAAACCTCCAATATTGGTAAAAATATTCTTAAGTTATATTGGCCAAACATTGGCTTGCCAATCTATACGTAATATTGTGTCCCAATATTGGGGCAATATTGATCGCAATAATATTGGAAGTTCGTTGGTTCATCAACATTTTGCTTAACCAATATTTAGCCAATATTCCATCAATATTGATTCCCAATGCAAAGGCAATATTGCAAAAAATCTAAAGCCTATGTATATCCAATATTGGTCATATATTGTCAATATTGGTCAATATTGTGTCAATGTCTGGCCAACATTTACAACAAAACCTCCAATATTGGTAAAAATATTCTTAAGTTATATTGGCCAAACATTGGCTTGCCAATCTATACATAATATTGTGTCACAATATTGGGGCTATATTGATCGCAATAAAGGCGCAATATTGGAAGTTCGTTGGTTCAACAACATTTTGCTTAACCAATATTTAGCCAATATTCGACCAATATTGATTCCCAATGCAAAGGCAATATTGCAAAAAAATCTAAAGCCTATGTATATCCAATATTGATCATATATTGTCAATATTGGTCAATATTACGCCAATGTCCGGCCAACATTTACAACCCAATATTGGCGGAATATCGAGAATCAATCTAAGGCCAATATTGGCTAAATATTGAAATCTTGCTGCAATATTGCGCCAATATTCCAATATTGGGGCGATGTTGCGCCGATATATAGCCAACATTCGGTTCTACTAGGGTCTAATGGCAAAAAGTCTTACTTCACGTCTGAATCAAAACCGAAATCATGCAGGGCCAAATTTTAATTCAAAGGATGAGACGCTACGTTAATTTCCGTTATTCTGAAACAACAATTAGTCGAGAATTAATGAAGCAAATTTTAAAAATTTTTACATGGTTGAATAGAGAATAAAACCCTCTTTCAAATGAGCTATCACTCACCACCCCATGCCATTTAAATTTTTCGAAAGGGTTGCTCCCCTTCAGCAAGGGATGAAATTAAGGGTAAACCATTCATACAAAAATGTACATTGTAGAAATCAGTACTCCAGTAACGAGTTAGATAGGGGGGGTAAGACTTATGGTGCTTACTGTATAATACGTTTTCAAAACAATATATTATAGACATGTTCTTTATTAATTGTTTACACATTTTCGTTAGTACTAATTATGCTTTCGATCAGTGCAGATACAATAAATAATAAAACGAAAACATATATTACGTAAAATCGACCGAAAAAATACGTGACGTATCTTTAAAAGCTGCATAGCTGCATGCTTTGTTAAGTTTAATGACATGAACAACTTGTATATTTTCTATATAAACAGCGAGAAATAATATTTTGCTAGCCACAAGCTATTTTTTCATTAAACTATACATACAGAATTCGCTGCATTTAGTGCTAGATTTACTGTTTCAATTTGACGAGAATATCTCGGGTATCTGACGGGCGTTTAGCAGAGTAATTTATGTAGGATGGCAGATGCATATATGTATCTACAAACATTGCTATTATGTAGATATAACAATATGATTTCTATACATCGGTATCCAATTTCCATATCTTTAACTATTTTGCACTATCGATTAGAATAGCATATTCATATTGGAGCTTAAGGTCATTCGTGGGCTAAATGTTTACCTTGCGTCAAATATTAGAAACAATACAAATCGTTACAAAATAATTTATTATTATTTGTTTATTTGTTTTATATTTTATATCCTACAGATGAACTGTATATTTAGAAGCTGTAATGGAATATTACTGAAGTTGTTTATTTTTTTTATATCCTACTGTTACGCAGCACCCTATAGCGTGCTGCGGTCGTCATAAGTAAAGTTACGAGTAAATAAAGAAGATAGAATAATCCAGAAATGTCTCGAAATGTCATTCCTTGTCAAAGAAAAGTCCGGATTGTTGGAAAAGGTTCTAGAACGTCGAGGCAAGCTATATAAGTCGACGACCTGACGTCAGAGGGGCAGTTTTATGACAGATGTTACATGTTATTGTTATCAGTTGTAAAATTGTTGTTAAAATTGAATTGACTTATTGTAAAAGTTGAATTTAAATAAATTTCGATACAAAAAACCAGCGTAACATTGGTGACAGCGGTGGGATACAAAGTAGAAGTTCATGGTATGTGGTGGGTGAGGTTTTCCGGGTTTTCCTCTCCTGTAAGTCAAATGGCACCATCAATCATCTTTAAGTCACCCCGGAGCGCCACGGCAAATAATAATAATAGCTGTCCCTTTCCCCGCACAAGCTCAGCTTTTGGGGTTAAAATTCACTCGTAAGGGGGTGAATTAGGGAGAGTATTATTACTATTATTATTATTATGGTAAATACTAGATCCACTGAGTACGAAGCAGGCATGGATACGTCAGGCCCACCAGCATGGTTTTTGACGATGGAAAAAGATAGAAAAAGGCGAGAAAAGGAAAGGGTAAGGCGAGAAGAGAAACAGGAAAGGCGTAGGAAGAAAGAAGAGGAGGAGAAGAAAAGGCGCCGGAAGGATGATGAAAAAGAAAAGAAAAAGAGACATAAAAAAGCTCAAGTAGAAATTATGAATGCTTTGCTACAAATCCAGGAAACCTTTAAGAAAGAGATTGGTCAACTCAAAATCAAAGTAGATCTTTTGGAGCAACAACAAGAGCATTTAAAAACCAATTTAGAACAGCAGCAAGAGCATTTAAAAACTAATTTAGAACAACAACGAGATAATTTAAAACAATAGGAAAAGGCTAGAGTAGAGTTCGAAAGGCAAATTAGAACTGAACTAGTTGAGTCAAAAAGAAGAAGTCGTAGCCTAGCTTCGACAGGCAACAGAGAAGCTAAAAACACTACCTCGTCTTCATCTGTAATGGAACCAAGCCATATTCAACACCCAGTTTTACAAACCATACTAGCAAGATCATTAAGCCACCCACGTTTGACGATCAGACAACATAGGAAACGTATCGCCTCCAATTTGAAGCTGCAGCTAGAGCCAATGGCTGGGCTGAAAAGGAGATAGCGGCTGCATTGATAGTATCGCTGTGAGGACAAGCAGCAACCGTGTTACAGTTACTTCCTCAAGAAGAACCCAGTTGTTTATCTCTCGTCCAAGCTTTGGAGACAAGATATGGCCAGCAGCATTTGAAACGAGTATTTCAAAGCCAGCTAAAGTTCGTAGTCAGAAACATAATGAGAGTCTACAGGAATTCGGGGCTGACATAAAAAGATTGATTTATCTGGCCTATCCACAGGCGCCCAAAGATTTCCAAGAACAAATTGGAATAGAGGCATTTATTGATGGACTACAAGATGCGGAAATGCAGCAAGTTCTTCGTCTACAACATCATAAGACGCTGAAGAAGAAACTGATTGCAGCCCAGAAATATGAAGCGGTAAAACTCATATCCATATCTTCCCGCGCAAAAATGAGAGAAATTAAATACCAGGAAAGTGAGGATCCTAATGCTAATGCTATTTCCCAACCTATCCTTTCGCAAATAATAAATATCCTGCAAAATATACAACGAAATAGCCAAAATAAGAACAGAAGATGCTTCAATTGCGAACACCTTCAAAGAAGCAGAGCTCCTTCTATAAATAAAGAATCAGGGAATGAGACCGGAAAGTCACAAAGATCAATCTTCCGAAGCCGGTCACGAAGTCCAACAAGAAATAGTCCAGCAGCTATGCGTCCCGAAGTAGCCAATCACCCACACCGAGCCGGTTTTCTAGCAATAATCAGGAAGTAGAGCATCGTAGAGGCCATCTGTATAGCAACGCAGACATTCTCTTCAGGCGACCCTGTTTAGAACGAGAATGCCAGTATAGTAAGGGGCTCGGAGAACGGGAGGAACCAGTTGATAAAGTTACCCTTTAGGCAACCACTATCAAGCCAGAAGGCGGCGAAGAAGAAATCACCCTTGGAAGTCCGAGAATGGCTCAAAAATAAAGTCACACCTACTTGGCAAGAGAGAGCCAAATACAGTAGAACTATAAAAGGCTACTGGACCCAGTGGGATTCCCTATATCTTCACGATGGCCTATTGCACTGGAAGTGGGAGAGCCCCGATGGAGTACATGTAGTCCGCCAAGTGATACTGCCGAGGTCACAGATGAGAAAGGTATTGGAGGAGCTTCATAGCAGCCACTCAGGAGGACCCTTTGATACTAAAAAGACACTAGCACGAGTTTGAGAAAGATTTTATTGGGTCAATTGCCGACAGGATGTAGCGGATTGGTGTAAAGATGTGATGTATGCAATGACAGGACAAAGGTCTATGTATTCGCTCGGGAACGACTGAAAGCCCACACCGATAAAGCAGAAGCTAGAATCGACAGGCGTGCTACAGATACACATTTTGAGAGGGGCGACAAGGTATGGCGGTGCAATCCTAAGCAGCGAAGAGGACTTTGTCAGAAATCGCAATGGAACTGACGAGGCCCCTACTCTCTCCTTAAGGAAAATCAATGACCTGATCTGCCGCATTCAACTGTCAGCAGGAGGTAAATCCAACGTAGTTCACAGTGGAAAGATAGCCACATACCATGGTCCAGATCCTCCCCATTGGCTCCAGCCAGGTCCCAGTAATCAAGTTATTCGGAGCGAATCACTAGAGAGGAGGGAGCAATGTTCCGCAGCACCCTGTAGCGTGCTGCGGTCGTCATAAGTAAAGGTACTTAGTAAATAAGAAGATAGAATAATTCAGAAATGTCTCGAAATGTCATTCTTTGTCAAAGAAAAGTCCGGATTGTTCGAGAAGGTTCTAGAAGGTCGAGGCAAGCTATATAAGTCGACGACATGACGTCAGAGGGGCAGCTTTATGATAGACGTTACATGTTAATGTTATCAGTTGTATAATTTTTGTTAAAGTTTAGTTGAAATAAATTGCGATACCAAAACGAACCGTATATTTAGAAGCCGCAATGGAATATTTAGCTACTAAAGTTAAAGAATTGGCTAGCAACGTCATGGGACATAAGAAGAGTCGTATTATCCACTATACACAGACTAACGGTATGTTCCTGCGCATGCAGCTGACTGACGGTGACGTCACGTGGGACATAGAATTATTAGCATTAAATGGCAGATAGTGTTTAAAATTCGTTATTTCGCCGGTTTTAAATTTTATGCAGTTACTAAAGCTTTATTGGTTAATTTGTAATATATTCGTTAACAAATATAAATGTATAAGGTAAATAATACTAGTAAAAATATTAATTTTTCTCATATTGTGACAAAATACATACCCTGGTCATAAGTAATGAATATACACTAAAAATACAAGTTTGACTCAAATTTGTACTTTATGGGCATCGTAATTCTCCTGCAATCTCTTTTCTTATTATGTGAAATAAATATAAGTGTGCAGTTACAAATTATTTATTTATAAAAAGTAAATACAAAAAAATTATTTATTTTTTTGTCAAGTTTACTTTGAAAATACTCAAAACCAATTTTTCTGTTCGTGTATTTTATTCTAATATAAGTTCGTGTCCTGATCATGCATAGTATTACTTTAAAATAAGGACGGCTCTAGGGGGGGAAAGCGTGGGGGCCATGCCGGACCATGCCCCCCGAGATAAAAATTTTTCCGATTTATGGGTCTTTTATTCAAAAAAATATGGTAAAAAGGAATGGTTAAAGGCAATGCCCCCCCCCCCCCCCCCCATCCTTCCCGAAAATTTGTCTTTGAGCCGCCCATGCTTTAAAAGGGACCATTGTATTGGGACAAGAAACTACTGTTTTTAAAATACCTGTTTATTTTCATTGCTCAATGATAACCTATGCACCTGGTAGAATTCAGATTCCTCTTCCTCAAAGTAAATAGGGTAACTTCATGATAAAATAAAAAAAAATATATATATATATTTTTTTATTTTTTTTTAACAACTTTTCACTGTCTCTAAACCTATTATACTTGTGCATTTTACCAACCATTGTTTAAATTAAATTTGTCCTATCTTCGATAAGAATTTGCCCACATTTTGTGGCATTCGGAAATATCTTACATTACACTATTTTTGGATTTCGTATTATGTATTCAATAGAAAAGTGTCATAATAATTGCACAGTTTGTACCGTTAGTATGTGTATCGTGGTATTATCCCCCAGACTCTTGGCAGTCTTGGCAGTTGGCTAAAATTGACGATGAAGAATTAAACAAATTGCTTTTGGAACTTATAATTACTCAAGGTGGTGTTTTAGCAAATATTCAAGCTGTAATCGTGCTAAAAAAAGATTAAAAAGAAAGCTAAATTGCTTTTAGTTTCGTTTAATTTAATTCCGGTCCTTGTCAGGACTACCCATAATTTGTTTGAAGATGATATACTATATTTTATTACGAGTGTGGAAAGTGATATTTTTCATACGAGTAGGAAGTATTGTCGCACGAGGCATAAGCCGAGTGCAATTATCACACGAGTGTGAAACATTACTTTTACGCAAAATAATTTTGTCAAACAAATGTAAAATCAGAAAATCTGGCTATAAAGATTCAATCAAAATTTAGCTGGTTTTATCTCTGGTTTTTCATGTAACTTATTTAATAATTTTTAAAGTATTTTACCCACTGTATTTTATTGAAATTAAAAATGTTATTTAATTTACAAACACCTTCAAGGATAATGACTGTAAAATAACATTAGGTGTAACAAAAAGTCGGACTGGCGCATAAAGGGTTCCGCATCATCGTACAAAATTTAATACTATGTGAGTAGGTACTTTTTAAATACTTTAATATCGAGCAAAAAAGCCAAAAAAACACGTTTCTAATTTTTAATTTATTTTTGGTTTTATTATCTGTTTTAATAACGGTAACAAAAATACACAGTCTGTGAAAACTTCAACTTTTTATGTATTATAGATCATAAAATAAAGCCCGCTGATGGACAGGCGAACAGCGGAGGCTTAGTAATAGGGTCCCGTTGGTTACCTTTCGGGTATGGAACCCTAAAAACTATTAGAATAGAATGATGTTTTCCATTCGTTGATTTTTTTTATTACAACAAATAATAAGATAAACAACCGTAAACAAGAACTTCCTTATTATTAAAGATGATTACCTACTTAACTACAATCGAAAAATCGAAAAATAGAAAAATCGAAAAATCGAAAAATCGAAAAATCGAAAAATCGAAAAATCGAAAAATCGAAAAATCGAAAAATCGAAAAATCGAAAAATCGAAAAATCGAAAAATCGAAAAATCGAAAAATCGAAAAATCGAAAAATCGAAAAATCGAAAAATCGAAAAATCGAAAAATCGAAAAATCGAAAAATCGAAAAATCGAAAAATCGAAAAATCGAAAAATCTAAAAATCGAAAAATCGAAAAATCGAAAAATCGAAAAATCGAAAAATCGAAAAATCGAAAAATCGAAAAATCGAAAAATCGAAAAATCGAAAAATCGAAAAATCGAAAAATCGAAAAATCGAAAAATCGAAAAATCGAAAAATCGAAAAATCGAAAAATCGAAAAATCGAAAAATCGAAAAATCGAAAAATCGAAAAATCGAAAAATCGAAAAATCGAAAAATCGAAAAATCGAAAAATCGAAAAATCGAAAAATCGAAAAATCGAAAAATCGAAAAATCGAAAAATCGAAAAATCGAAAAATCGAAAAATCGAAAAATCGAAAAATCGAAAAATCGAAAAATCGAAAAATCGAAAAATCGAAAAATCGAAAAATCGAAAAATCGAAAAATCGAAAAATCGAAAAATCGAAAAATCGAAAAATCGAAAAATCGAAAAATCGAAAAATCGAAAAATCGAAAAATCGAAAAATCGAAAAATCGAAAAATCGAAAAATCGAAAAATCGAAAAATCGAAAAATCGAAAAATCGAAAAATCGAAAAATCGAAAAATCGAAAAATCGAAAAATCGAAAAATCGAAAAATCGAAAAATCGAAAAATCGAAAAATCGAAAAATCGAAAAATCGAAAAATCGAAAAATCGAAAAATCGAAAAATCGAAAAATCGAAAAATCGAAAAATCGAAAAATCGAAAAATCGAAAAATCGAAAAATCGAAAAATCGAAAAATCGAAAAATCGAAAAATCGAAAAATCGAAAAATCGAAAAATCGAAAAATCGAAAAATCGAAAAATCGAAAAATCGAAAAATCGAAAAATCGAAAAATCGAAAAATCGAAAAATCGAAAAATCGAAAAATCGAAAAATCGAAAAATCGAAAAATCGAAAAATCGAAAAATCGAAAAATCGAAAAATCGAAAAATCGAAAAATCGAAAAATCGAAAAATCGAAAAATCGAAAAATCGAAAAATCGAAAAATCGAAAAATCGAAAAATCGAAAAATCGAAAAATCGAAAAATCGAAAAATCGAAAAATCGAAAAATCGAAAAATCGAAAAATCGAAAAATCGAAAAATCGAAAAATCGAAATATCGAAAAATCGAAAAATCGAAAAATCGAAAAATCGAAAAATCGAAAAATCGAAAAATCGAAAAATCGAAAAATCGAAAAATCGAAAAATCGAAAAATCGAAAAATCGAAAAAATCGAAAAAAAGTCAAAAAAGAAATTCCGTAACGAAAATAAACCTAACACCCCCCACTCCGACCGGCAAAGGGAAATAAAGGTATGAATGTTGAAAACTAAACCTGTTAACTGTGTAGGTATATTATTTCTTAGGAGTAATTCCGTATATTAAGCACAAGATCCATTGAAACACATAGCATTACATTGAGTGCGGATGATGACCCTATTTTTTTAACCGTAGCAGTAAAGGTGGAGCCTCAGTTTTATTTTTTACTTTATTTGTAATTAATTTTTAAAAAAATACAACCAAATGAACTAATATAAATTTTATTAACATTCACCCATTATCAGCTGTGAAGTTACAGACTGCCATATGAAAAAGCGGCGTTGCCAGTTTTAATCTC